>JAPKLW010007436.1:0-15067 GCA_026898455.1 Plectranthus barbatus | reverse complement strand
TCAGTCAAAGAACTATAAGGTAAGTTAGTGAAAATCCTAACTTATCACTCCTATAACTCCTCCTCCAAGGTCAACACATAGTTAGAGGTCGATTTCATTTCCTTATGATCCTCTTGGATATCCGATGACATTCAACTCACAAGGCTCATTCACTAACCAATGTGCCTATCCAGAGTTGAACTGATATTTGTTTAACATGCTTAAAGCAGTATAGATATCTAACTTCGTTCATTTATAATATAGAAAGATAACAATCTTTCTTGCTATGAACGACTCACCACATAATCAATTTAAGGGACTTGAGGTACCTGAACATCCTTTTCTTGTGACAACACAAGACTTTAATTCAAAAAATGTTCCAAGATCTCATAAGTCTTACTTTTGAAACTGTTCGGATAACCATCCTTTATGCCTGACAATATCTCCACACCGTTTCGGAATGTGAAAATACTATTTGCATCATGTGCAAGGAAAACCACGCTTCCGCTGACACATAACCGGTACATGAAACTCTCATTCTCGGTGGACAATATCGAAATGCTTGTTTCATGACTTTGAAGCTTCTTTAAGTTCATACCTGAACTTCTTTGGCTTCCAGGCATGATGTTTTTTACTGCACATAACTTATCTGGTTGTTGCATACAGATGTCGTCACCTTTTATCAAGGTTCCCGTTTATAAAATACGGATGACGTCATCTATCTTCCAGATATTTAGATTCATATGTGCTGTTATGGTTAAAAGAATTCGAATGGGTTTAACAATTGCAACCAGTGAGAAAGTATTGTTGTGAAACATACTTTACTCACTAACCTAGACCTTCGAAAACATACTAGGTTACCATTCGAGCATTTCTTTCCTTGTATATCAATCAGTTACTTATAGCTGGTAAGCTATTTGGCAATCACTGATTCTGATACACAACCATAACCTTTACTGATTAATTTCTGAACTCATGACTCGATGTCATTAAACTACATCGTTTGTCTTAACAACTTCGTTGCATTTTAAGGGATAAGTACAATGTTGTTCGTTAAGTTGGGAACAAGTCTAGAGACTGTTTCCACGAACCAGTACCATTAAGCCTGTTAAGGCAACCTCCCACTGCAACAATGCTCCTTTTATGTTGTCAGTTAATGGTGCATTAATTTGTGGTTTACCACCTTACACAGGTGACCGTGCAATTGGTACCATACCTTCCAAGGTATGCTCAATATGCCACGGGGTATTTCCTGATGGATTTGAATTGTCTTCTCTAGAACGTTAGAGAACAATCTCACATTTGGATTCATGGTTTCATCCTATACAACTTGCTTGTATCTAGGATACACGAGGCAACCATCTTTTTCGCTCACCTGGGATAGCCCACAAAGCAGTACTAGCTTTAACCTTTCTTCCAACCAATCAGTTTCTTATATCAGCTTAACAACTGAATTACCCATCATTGCCTTTTGACAGAGTCAAGGTCTGCTAGGGTATTTGAAACTGACTTAGAAGGCACTAGATTAAGCAAACACACAACTGCTTTTGGCGCTATTTCCAAAAAAACAAAAATTTGGCAAAGCTGGCATAACTTATAAACTTTTAATGAATCTTATTTCGTTTTACCTATACTATCCCAATCGAGGGATAATAGGTGTAGTTAACTGGGATGCAATCCCTTTGCTCTGCCAGATACTGTAAAACCTCATCACTTAAGATATACCATTATGAATGAACCATAATGTTTTTACGGTCTTGTTTAACTTATTCTCTACCTTAGTCTTGAACGCTCTTGATTAAAGCAAGAGACTAAGACTTGTAGTGAACTAGATAAACATATCCAAATCTTAAATGATTACAGTATAAGGAAATTGCGGAAGTAGACTCAAACCAACAAACCAGAGCAAACACGAAATATTCTATAGAGATACAATCGCCTATTAAAAGGCCTGGTTACCATCTTATACATCTAAGTAGTTGTCATAAGTACCATTCTTAGGAATATCTGGATTGGATCCATAATTCCATGACTTACTTAAAACCACTTAGACTGATGTAACCTATCTCTATAGAGATTCTTTGAATTATACCCTAGAACACTGATAGTTTATGTAATCAAGTAATGAAGAGACAATCATCCATAATAGAAAACACTGTTATTCATTATGATAGAATTAATAACTCTATCGGATAACTGATAATCCATAATAATAGATGAAAAATGTTTATCAAAACCAAAACAACATCTCTTCAGAAACTTGAATCAAAACAGAGTTTTTAACATAAACTCATAGTAAATAACTCCAACAGCTTGAGAACAATCTCCAGCATCTTCCTTGGAGTTGGTAGTCCCGTCATCCTCAAGCATTATCATCAGCTTGATTCTCTGCACAAAACATCAAAAAATATGATTAGTACTCACAGTAACCACTACTCACAAGGAGTAGAAGACTGATACTAAACATGTAAATGATGACGTACCTTGTCTATTGATGTTAACACCTGGACAATTTGCTTTCCAGTGTCCTATCTTGCCACAGCGGTAACACTTGCCCTTTCCTTTAACTTTCCCAGTCTTTTGTTTGGAGCATAAACTCCATTGTTCCCACTAGCAGTTTTCTTGTTCTTATTCCTAGTCATTCTTTTAGGTTTTGCTCGTTTAGGAGCAGCAGACCGGCTACCTAAAGAAACCAAAACTGCTTTCTCGGGTTCCATCAGGGACTGTGCTGCCATCAAGTCACTGAGTAACTCATTAAGAGTATACTCCTTTTTCATCACAACATTCAACCTGAAGTTTTCAAAGGACTTGGGAAGAGATAGTATGATATCGACTTGGGCTTCCGCGTCAATACCACCACCATGCAACGTTAGCTCATCCATGAGGTGAGTCATGGCAACCACGTGCTCTATCACTGAACTGCCTTCAGACATTTTCTTACTCACAGTCTCCTTCATGAGATTGAATCTGACAGTTTTGTCCGTCTCCCCATAAGTCGTTGTTAGATTATCCATAATCTCACAAGCCTTATCATAATGTTGATGTTGCAGTTGCAATACCTTACTCATAGTGGTCATCATGTAGCATTTCACTACATTATTAGACTTGATCCACTTATTGTAGGAATGCTGCCGCTCGGGAGTAGCATCAGTAGCTGGGACTGGCGAACAAGGATCAGTAAGGACAAACTTGTGTTCTTCCGCAACAAGGATATAATCCAAATTACGTTTCCATTCAAGGAAATTCGGACCATTGAGAGGATTTTGAGCGAGGATATTAATGACATTATTCATAGACATATCTGAAAACAAATAAGCGAATTAAAGTCAACACATACTACGAACAATTGAAACGAATATGCATAGAACCTTTAGATAAAACAATGCAATTTGCTTCCTCCAATTGCCCAAGCTAATTTACCGCAAGCTACTGAAGTAGACGTTTACGGCAAACGCTTGACCAGACCAAAATAGATCCTTTAATTTCTCTCCATGCCAGGTATCTGCCGGCAAAAGAAATTAATATTGGAGATACTAAGACCATGTTCGCCTATCTTGAGCAGGGATCTCATGCATGAGTTGTGCTCATGCAACATCTAAGCCAAAATAACCACAATCCTAACTCCGAATGTTAAAAGGCGATTTAGCATACGTACTCGACCCATATCGCATGCCCTTTACATCCTTTGTTATCTCATTTAGATTAATTTTAGAGACCAGTGAAAGTTGTCTCAATGCAAGCTACTGAAGTAGACGTTTGCTCAGAGGCTCCCACTTCTCATCTTAAACTAAATGTTTTATTTAGAAACCTCATCGCATTAGAACTGGTAAGTTATTTCTAACGCAAGCTACTGGAGTAGACGTTTACGCTTCAAAATGCATTACTTCCAATGAGAGGCCGTATTTGTGGAGGTCTAATGATCTTGGTTAGAAAAGAACCAAAATCCAGCTTAGTATTTTTTAATTCTAAAGGTTTCATGCGCACACATTATTTTATGTTCCCATAAATTATGTCACACCCAAAATTCCATCATAAATTAATATGATCCCGGAATTTATAGAAATAATTTAAAACATAAAATAAATCACATAAAGCATAACATGCTTAAACAGTAAATAAATAAAGCAAGTAAACATGCTTTCCTATTATTTACTAGTGCGCACATAATAAATCACATCAATACGAGAATAAATAAATAAACAAACAAATTCTCGTGCCCCCTCAGATGCGATTACATGGAAATAAATCAAATCTAACTATTACAAGATTTAATTCCAATACAGATCTTCAAACTGGGTCTCCGTTGGACTTGAAATCTGATTTGAATTGCATCAACAACAATTGGGCTTCAAATTAGGGTTTCTGGCCCAAACAACAGCCAAACCCTAATTTTCAGGCTTGCGGGCCGCCTCCGGGCTGACAGGCCCGAGCTACGGCCCGGGCAGCAAACCCTAGGTGCCACCCTTGCAGCAAGCAGCCGCCGCCATACCTTTGCCGCACCACCGTCGGAGTTCGCACCCCAGCCATCGTCGCCGGCCGCACCCGCAGTCCAGCCACGTCCCGACGCCGGCGTAGCCCGCCGGCGAGTCGTTGAGGTTGCAGAATAATGGCAAAGCCGCAGCAGAGCTGTGCTGCTCCATCATCACCGCGCACAGTCGCGTACAGCCCCAGCTGCTCCGCCTCCCTCGCCGCGCGCTCCTTCTGGCAAAGCCCTAGCCCGCGATCGACGCCGTCGAACTGGATGCAACGGGAACAGAGCTCGTGCAAGGTTGAGAATCACGAGCTTGCGCAGAGATGACTGCACATGACCGCCTGCCGTGCGTGCCTCCCTCTTCACCGCCGTTCCTCGCCGGCCACTCGCTTCACTTCCCGGAGCATGGCAGCAGCCACACGCCGAGTGCCGTAGTTATAGTACTGCTCACCTCGCCGGAAAACACACACAGTAGCCAATCTGGGCGCGGTCTAGCCACGCGGGGAACTAGGGTTCCGCCGCGTTACCGCCGCCGCCGGTGCAGCCGCCGGCGAGATCTGGTAGTGAAGGGTTGAACCCTAGTTCATGTCGTCTTCTTTGTTCTTCAATTCTCGTTCTTCCGAATCTCAATTTTACAGATTTGAAAAAAATAGAAAATACAAAAATAGATCTAGATCTATTACATGATTTTCCCTATTAAATCTAACCACGGATTTTCTCATGGTGAAAAATAGATCCAAAAACGAGAAGGCCACGAGAACAAAACATCCACGACAATTTAAATCCATCCATGAACATACATATTCATTTAATTTCAATTTATCAAGAACATCAACCTGACTCTGATACCAATTGTAAGGTTTGAGTCTACGATGGACAACATGAGTTGCCATTAATTAAATTCTTGCCAAAGATCGTTCTAGGATACCAGGAACAAATTTCAATTAAATAAACCATGCGATCCTATGCATGCTCCTACAAAATTGATTGCAGATGATGGATTTAGAGAATACCTGATTTCACCGTTTGATCTACAGATCTAGATCGGAGCCAATAACGATGAAATAGATCTGGATCTGAATCTGAATGCCGGCAATGAACAGTTGTTCCTACAGATCTGATCTTCTGATGTGTTCCCTTGCTCCTTGGAAATCTGGTGAGGATTATCTACCAAGTTGGATTCGAGATCTGGAGAAGTCGATCAATTCCTCCCTCAGATTAACCGTCGTCGTTCTCTCCCTCTATTTTCAATATATTGAAAAACCATTAATCACACTTGATCTGATAGAGAGAAGGCCTTTATATAGTGTTAGGGTTTTGAGAAACCCTAACCCTAATGGGCTTGAGCAGTTAATGGGCCAGACCAGGGACCAGATGCAAATAATAAAGTGGGCCCTCTTTATTAATCAATCCTTCCTTGTTCAACCCAGAACATAATTAATTAATAAAACATTATTTTAACCTTCACCGCGGTAACAATGCTGACTCGCCCCTTTATTACCACGTTATTAGGAACGGGTTGCACCAAACTAACATGATCCACATATTTAAGATTTTAGACATTCATTAATTAATTTGGCTTATGACAATCAGCCACAATTAATTAATCTCTTATTTCCTGAGTAATACCATTCACTCCTTTTCACTTATGCCTGAATTAAATAATTCAACCTGCAGGGTTTAGCATAATGAACCTTGTGAGCTCCTCAGGGAATGTCACCATCCTGAAACGGATATGCTTACCTAAACGTCCAGCCTAAGTAGGCCACACACAAATTGCCAACACCCGAAATACGAGTATTAGAGTACATTTAAGACTCGCCACCATGGTAAATTAAAGTGTGGTCAATATGTGTGTGCCCATTATCCTTCAGTTAGGTTTAAGATCATAGGAAGTATGTTAGGGATCTGGCTCATTCATATGTCAATGAGAATGACACATCCCACTGTTGATCCCATCAATACATAACCATGTACTGACACATCAAGTAGCTAGGATAAGCCCACTTATGAACCGATGTGCCGCAGCTTAGACCGACAGCCTATCCAGGGACTGTCTTAGCCGTGATACTGTTTATATCTCGCTAGGTCAAACGACTTATATAATCCTCTGTGATCTCCTACACACCATATGGTCATCCCTATATGCGAGATAATATGATATTATGGTTCGTTGTATGTTTGTTTCATCAGACATCGAGCATTGTTGTAGCAACACATATATGAAGACCAACGTACAAAACACTTAATCATATATGCTTTCAGTATATAATCCCAACACCTCTGGCACTGCCAAGATAGGCGCGATTGTCAAAAGTTGCTTCAACTTCTGGAAACTCTTTTCACACTCTTCTGTCCATTCAAATTTTATCCATTTTTGGAGAAATTTTGTAATTGACTTTGCAATCTTTGAGAAGCCCTCGACGAACCTCCTGTAGTATCCATCTAAACCAAGAAAACTACGAATCTCATTTGGTGTCGTCGGTGACTTCCACTCTGTCACCGTCTGAATCTTTGTTAGATCTACCTTTATGCCATCTGCTGACACGATGTGACCGAGGAATGTCACTTCTCTTAGCTAGAACTCACACTTACTGAATTTGGCATAAAACTTCTCGTCCCTGAGAGTCTGTAACACTGTTCTCAGATGTTGCTCGTGTTCTACTTCACTCTTTGAGTATATGAGGATGTCATTGATAAACACCAAAACAAAGTTCGAGATACGGATGAAATACTCTATTCATCAAATCCATGAACACTGTCGGAGCATTCGTGAGTCCAAACGGCATCACTATAAACTCATAATGACCATATCTTGTTCGGAAGGCCATCTTCAGAATATCTTCTTTTCTGATCTTTAACTGGTGGTACCCTGATCGAAGATCAATCTTAGAAAATACACTCGCTCCCTTGAGCTGATCAAACAGATCATCGATCCTTGGCAACGGGTAACGGTTCTTCAACGTCAGCTTATTCAACTCCCGATAGTCAATGCACAAACACATTGAACCATCCTTCTTTTTAACAAATAGGACCGGTGCTCCCCATGGTGACACACTCGGCCGAATAAAACCCATGTCTAATAGCTCATGTAGTTGTACCTTTAATTCCTGCAGTTCCTTCGGAGCCATGCTATATGGTGCCTTGGAGATCGGTGCCGCTCCCGGTTCTAGGTCTATGGTGAACTCAACTTGTCTGTCCGGCGGCAATCCCGGTAATTCCTTCGAAAATACATCTTGAAATTCCCTCACTATCGACACATCTTGGACCGTCAATTCGGGCTTCTCTTCTCCTTCTACATATACCAAAAATGCCTGATTCTCGGCTTTGCACAGTAACTTTGATGCTTGCACTGCTGAAATTACCGGCACCTTTTGTCTTCTTCTAAAACCATAAACAAACGACTCTTCGTCTCCTTGTTGCGGAATAATCACTTTTCTTTCGCGACATAGGATCGTTGCTTTGTTCCCTGCTAGCCAATCCATACCTAGGATCACGTCTATATCTTGAATATCCAACACGTTGAATTCTGCTACTTGAATCTCGTTTTCATTTAACTTGATTCTCAAGTCCCGGCATACTAAGGTACAGATAGGGGTTTCTCCTGAAGGTATTGCTACATTCAAGTCTTGGCTATTCCTTTCTACCTTAAGTTCTAATGCCTCAACACATGCAGATGAAATGAAAGTATATGACGCTCCAGTGTCGAAAAGTACTATAAAAATTTAAATAGTCATAATTCACTCAATTTTAGTTATTTTTTCGCGTATCATATTTAAATTAAAAATTATTTCATTATTCTTCATGCGAAATCCCTAAATCAACTATTAATTTAAATTATAATTTCATATAATGCATCCAATTTTACTTGAAAATACATATATCGATATAGATATATATTTTATACATTTACATTCTTTACAATTGATTATAATTCACATGCATACTAAGATAAATAATAATTAAGTAAAAGTTATTCTAATTGATTAATACATTTACAAAATATATGTGTTTTAAAGATTTTAAAGTATTAACTACGAAATATTTCTAAAATTCAATTTCATACATGATTCCATTTTTTTTTTTTAAAAAAATGATTATAATTCTCACGTATATTATAAGGAAATAATAATTCAGAAAAAGTCAACCTAATTGATTTATACATATTTCCCTAAAATGTATAATAATTCTAGGATTTAAATTTTTTACCGCTCATTTCCGGATTATGAGGATATAAGTATCCTAATTCCTACTCCTTAAATTTACCAATGTTATAAGTATCTTTATATAAGGTTTTTAATTGATCCAATTGGGAAATAATTGATAGTTTGCATAATTTCCTTAAAACTCGAGATTATGATTATAATCATTTAAATTAAAATAATAAGCAAAACACTTATATAAAGAATTAGTAATTACCACATATATTATAGGAAGATAATAATTAAAAAAAATGAATCTACTTGATTTACGCATATTCCAAAATAAAATATAAAATTTATAATAAAATTACATAGAGTTTCTTATATTTAATTTGATACATATTTACCTATTCTTGAAAATTGATTATAGTTCACATGCATATTATAAGAACATACTACTTAAGGAAAATTAATTGAATTAATTTATGCATATCAAAGATATATGCGTATAACTTCCCAGTATTTATAAAATTCAATTTGATACATCTTTCCATTTTCTTGAAAATTGATTATATTCCCACACATATTATAGAGTGATAATAATTAGGGAAAAGCCCAATCTTATCAATTTATGTATATTTTCCTAAAATAGATTATAGATTAATTGTAAGATTAATTTATGCTATCCAGATAATTCAATTTCAAAATATTTTAACCACTTCAAATCATTATTGTTCATTTAAAATTCTAATATAATATCCAATAATTTTTTAATATAAATAATTATACTAAAAAATTGATGAAATGCACAATTAGAACACTATCAAATCATGGAAGGGATACTCACTACCCCATCTAAATAATGTATCCAATATAACAAAATTGCATGATCAAAATCATCATATATTCTGATGGAAATCAAGAAGAAGCCGATGTGAGAAATTTCCAATATCACAAAAAGTGAAGTCAACAAAATGACTTAAACTGTATTATTTGAGTAATCATATTTGTTTGTTGCATATTCAAAAAGATAGAAACACGTATTTGTGCTTATAATATTTTAAAACAACTTGCAAAAATCAATAACTTTATAGTTTGTATACAATTGACTACATTTATTATTACATAATCTAGGATGAATAAAGAACAAAAATTGATGAGGTATTAATCACAATCGTTGGTGCAATTACAAACATTAATGTCTATTCCATTAGAGGTGCATTATCCAAATCCTTTGTAAGATCTCGAGCATGATTCTTTACAATTTACTTCATCACAACCTCTTGAATTAATCACAATCGTGCATTTCTCTTTCCCTTGCACAACTGCAACAACCATTCCAATGCAACTGGAAAAAAAAAATGACTTCCTTAGAGAAAAATGATATATTTTGAGATTTATAATAAAAATATAAATATATAGATGTACCTGACAGAGGAAGGGTAAAGAGATGGTGAAAACTTGGCCATCTTTTTTGCTTAATTTGAGTTCTCTGTTTTATTTCATATAAATTGTATGCCTTTTATTGAAATGGTGGTGTAGATGTGTGGTTTATATAGGATAAAATTACTAACTCAATTAGGAAACACAATCTCATTGCATAACCTATCAACATTTAATATGAATATTTGATCTCGAGATCTGCTGAATTTATTCATAGCAATTTAGCACCATATATAACATAATCCCTTTAGTACAATATCTAGGGGGTGTTCGGTTGGTGGGTTTCAGAATCAGGGAATGGAATGATTCCGAAACCCACCGTTTGTTTTGCGGGTATCATTCCTTCGGGAATCAAATGATTCCCAAAAACTTGGGAAAACTCATTCCCCTACATGTTGGAGGGTTTCATTCCCAAACCCAAATTTTCTTCCCAAAATTTATTTTTTATTTTTAATATCATATAATATAATAATTAATATTAATAAAAATATTATTATTATATAAATATGAAGATAAATATTTCATTACTTAATTATTATTACAATATTAAATTAATAATTAAATATATATTATAATAATAATGGAATCTTTATTATGATTAAAATATTATTTTAATTATATATTATTATTATTATTAGTATAATAACATTAGTAAAATCATTTATTACATAATTAATATTATATTATTAATTAAATATTAATTATTAATATTAATTATGATATAAAATATTATTTTAATAATATATTTTTATTAATATCATAATATTAGTAAATAAATATTTTATAATTATATTTTATTAATTTAATATTACTATATTTTTTAATATTATTATAATAAAATATTTTCTATAATTAAATGTAGTGATAATATTTTATACTATTTTTTATTTTTATATTAATTTTATTTTGTATAAAATAAATATTTCAAAGTAATATTATTTATTACTTTATTTTATTTATTGGGTTTTTATTGAAAAATTAATTATTATTATTTATGTAATATTTAATTTTAGCAATAAAATATCGGAATTTAAAATAATTCCCAAACCCATCTTATAAACCAAACATCTTTATTGAAATGGTTAAACTCATACTCATTCCCTTTACTTTCAAACCCATACCTATACCCATACTCATAGTGATTCCGACACTTAAACCAAACGCCCCCTAATGATTCTTTATACAAATCTCAATCAATTTATTTGTAAGAAATTTTTATCCTCATATATTAAGGTATCAACATTATATATGGTACATAAATTTCATATTTATACAATAAAATATTCTTTTTTTCCTTTGAGTAGATACGAACGTGATTGATGGAGATTTAATATAATTATTTATTTTCATAAATATAATTCAACTATTAACTAATTAATATAATTAAACATTTTCATCCCATAAATCACATGACAAACTAATAACTAATCAGTGTAATAAAATTCTTTCAAAAATAAATGAAAATTTTCTGTTTAAAGAATCCCCATTTTCTCTTCTTGATAATTTTAATTGATTTTAAATCTAACTAATTAAATTAGGCATTTGATTCATATTTATAACTAAACTAAGTTAAATAATTTTCATTTAAATTAATAAAATTTATGAGTTGAGTAGTAGATTTTTTATAACTTACGTGTATTTTTTTAAATTCAATTTTATTATAAATTTGTATCTTTTCTTTCCTTAATAAGGTAAATATTCAATCTTCATTTATATCTGTAAACTAATTATATTTAGAATATCATTAAAATTGTTTCATAATTAATGAACTTATTAGTTAAATTAATAAAAATTTAATGTAGATGAATATTTTCATATATTGCCTCCGATCTTGTTTTAACATATATATATATATATATATATATATATATATATATATAGAGAGAGAGAGAGAGAGAGGAGGGATCATGTAAAAAAAAAAATCCTCATGTAATAAAAAAGAATGAATCATGTCCATCAGATCTAAAAAAATCAATGGTTAATATGCAAACAAGCAATGACTAAAACATAATTAAGCAACAAAATAATCAAGCAACAACTTAAACACAATCAAGCAACATTGTAATCAAGTAACAACATGAACACAATCAAGCAACATCATAAACACAATCAAGCATATTTCTTACTTTAAGAATTTTCTCACTAGATCCGCTCTATATATATATATATATATATATAATTATTTGCAGTATTTTAATGTATAATTTACGGATCCATACAATTACACAAAAAAGTAAATTTAAAATTTTTAAAAGTAAATTACTATCATTGCTATTATTATGAAAATCATGTGCAATATTATAAGCATAATTACTGCATATTTCCTGACAGCAATATCTTTACTAAAGACAAGAAAAAAATAGAAATATCACGCGACAAATACAAGCAGTAATAATAAAAGATTGCAATAAATGTGTTCTATTTGTGCATGTTTACAGGCGGAATAACTGCATATTTTCTAATGAAATTATACACAAAAATTTTGAATTCAACAATGAAATCAGAAATTCGAATTCAACCGAGAAATTAGAAATCAAAAATTTCAAGACTCAATTCGAACAGTAACATCAATTAAATGATTTTCCTGACAGCAATATCTTTACTAAAGACAAGAAAAAAATATTGATATCACGCGACAAATACAAACAGTAATAATAAAAGATTGCAATAAATGTGTTCTATTTATGCATGTTTACAGGCGGAATAACTGCATATTTTCTAATGAAATTATACACAAAAGTTTCGAATTCAACAATGAAATCAGAAATTCGAATTCAACCAAGAAATCAGAAATCAGAAATTTCAAGACTCAATTCGAACAGTAACATCAATTAAATGATTTTCCAAATTTCGCAGATAATAATTTGGCCAAATCCAGATTTCAATCGACCAAGAGTCGAAAAACCCCAAATCGCACAGGCTAACGATGGAAATTTCCAGAATTAATTCGAAAGAAATATGAAAATTCACAACTCGTACAAAACGTCGATCGCCCAAACTAAGAAAATCCCCTCGGTGTGGCGCGCTCACAACAGGTGGTGGAGGGTGAAATCCGTGGAACCAGGCTCATGGCGCGCTCATACCGGTGGTGGAGAAGAAGGAGTTTCTTGAATTTCCTGGAAAAAATTGGAGGGGAGAGAAGAAGAAAAAGAGATAATGGAAGACATCGATTGAAAATAATTATGGAAGAGAAAGATTTGATAAAATAAATTGAGAGAAAATCATGCAAATAGTTATGGTATGAAATAATTAAAAATTATAATACCCATAATACCCTAAAATATTAATAAAAAAACTAATCAATTAAATAAGAAATTAAATCCAGACCATTAATATTTAAATATGGATGGATTAGATTAGTTCTCATCTCACATCTGGGAGGTGGTTCACATATGATTACTCCTCTATATATATATATATATATATATATATATATATATATATGAGACTTACGTGTATATATACATAGAGATAAAGATTTAATTATAAGAGCACACATATACTTATAGATAGGCGACGTGTGTGTGTGAGACTTTTTATATATATATATATATATATAAAAGATAATTATCATTATTAAAGTAACACTTGGCATGATATTAATTTGCCTAGAATGAATAAGAGTTATTCAGTTTTACACCACAAAATCTAATACATTAAATGGGAGAGAGAAAATATAAGTATAATTTTGGGGAAACTTACGCACATCACCATCGTCGATAGCTTCTTCACGGCTGTTCTGTTCTTTCAGATTTTCCCATCAAAGTAGCGAGTTTCAGGTGATGGTCTCTAAATAAGAATTGTAGAACTTTTTGAGTAGATGCTCATAGTGATATTGTTTGCGTGATTTGGTGAAGGAATCAAAGGAACTACAGGCGAAATAATAAACTGTGGCTGAAGGTGACGACTTCGCGATTTTGATTTTAAACCAAGTAGAACTTGTGATTTGACATGATATTAGTTTATATATGTTGTCTAGGAACCCTGTGAGAGTATTTGGTTGGAACGATCGGCGTCGAATAACCAGAACTTGGCCTGAATCTGATCTGGTGTGTAGGTGAAGGTTACCTAAACATTCAGTAAATATGCAAGCCATTTAATTTGCATAAACTCATGTTTAAGGGTTTAGTAAGAGTCTATAGATATAAGGAATGAAGTGTGTGGGTCTGCATTGACTGAAAATGAATAAATGGCTTAGAACTGGAAGTTCCGATCTTGTTCGGATATGTCGCAGCTTTGATTTTAAAAAAAATTCATTGTTCTGTTAACTCATTTATACTATAAGCACATGATGTTAATTGCACACACCCTTCACACTAATATTAAATTATATATGAGATAAATATAAATTTTGTAGAAGTAATGATCTAAAATTAAGTTCATTCATATATATATAAAATAATATAAGTTACCTTATTAGTCAAGCGAGAGAATTGTGCTTAATTTGCATTAATTCATGATTGTATAACATTAGTGGGAAAACATTAAGTTAGTTATATTTAGTTAAAGAAGGATTAATTAGTTAATATCGGGTTAAGCTAAAACCTGAGTAATAAGTTCAGTTAATTGTAAGTCGCAGTTAGCTTTCGTAAGAAGTCAATAGGTGAACCTAGATTATTAATTCATTGGACTTATCGTGCATTTTCTATTATTTTATTGAAGGTTTTGCTATAGAGCAGCCGCAACGTCACCCAAATCCATAAAAGAACGAGGTGGGCATTTATTTATTAATAAGTATGAAGTCATGTTTTGTTTTGAAATAAAAACATGAAAATGATTTCTTTTAAAGTTAAATGTTGTGTCAAAATGTTTAATTGTGAGTCATATCTGTCCTCTGAGCCAGATGTAGTTGGCCAGAGAGTTGATGACGTCATTGAAAGTAATCAGGTTAAAGTCCTGAGTTATTTTCATTGATTGTGAGCCAGGATGTTCGTCCCCTGAGCCACAATATCAAGTGACCAGTACCTTGATATGTCTTATTTATTACGATCGGGTCTCGATGCTTCGTGTTCCGAGGCTAGTGCACTATTGA
>JAPKLW010007435.1:517-15077 GCA_026898455.1 Plectranthus barbatus | reverse complement strand
AGGACTGTACTTTTCGAACTACTTCTGGAAAGTCTCGACCTTTGCGTGTACTTTTGTCAGAATCGCAGTCCAGCTTCAAATTTTGATTCTTTTGCTTTGCTAAGCTAGAATCTGCTAAAGTATTTTTCCTTTGATCCTTTGACTTCCGTTGCTTGCGATTTCTTATTCATTGCTGAAGGATCCCGAATGCTAACGCCTTAGCATTCTGTTGATATCTATTGTCTAGCGAGCGTTCAGCCATTTGCTAGTGATCCTTCGTTAGCTTGCTTCTCTAGCAGTCTGTAAGTTGAATGCTGATATCATCTGCTTCGTATCTGCTAGGAATTCTTCTCAGCACACTAGTCTATTACAACTCAATGTACAACTTATACAGGACTTTACAAAGTGTGCTAGACTCTCTAGATTTCGGCAAATGATCGACCAACTAAATAACGTTTGATCCAACAAAACCTTTTACAAATAAGTCCTAAGGGAGATTTTAGGAATAATTTCCCAACACCTAGCTACTTGATGTGTCAGGACATGGTGATGTATTGATGGGATCAACAGTGGGATGTGCCATTCTCATTGACATATGAATGAGCCAGATCCCTAACATACTTCCTATGATCTTAAACCTAACTGAAGGATAAGGGGCACACACAGATTGACCACAATTTGATTTACCATGGTGGCGAGTCTTACATTTACTCTTATACCCGTATTTTGGGTGTTGGCAATTTGTGTGTGGCCTTCTTAGGCTGGATGTTTCGGTAAGCATATCCGTTTCAGGATGGTGACATTCCCTGAGAAGCTCACAAGGTTCATTATACTAAACCCTGCAGGTTGAATTATTTAATTCAGGTATAAGTGAAAAGTAGTGAGTGGTATTACTCAGGAAATAAGAGATTAATTAATTATGGCTGATTGTCATAAGCCAAATTAATTAATGAATGTCTAAAACCTTAAATATGTGGATCATGTTAGTTTGGTGCAACCCGTTCCTAATAACGTGGTAATAAAGGGGCGAGTCAGCATTGTTACCGTGGTGAAGGTTAAAACAATGTTTTATTAATTAATTATATTCTGGGTTGAACAAGGAAGGATTAATTAATAAAGAGGGTCCACTTTATTATTTGCATCTGGTCCCTAGTCTGGCCCATGAACTGCTCAAGCCCATTAGGGTTAGGGTTTCTCAAAACCCTAACACTATATATATGCCTTCTCTCCATCAGATCAAGTTAGACTTTTCAGTATATTGAGTGAGAACGGTTGCGGCTGATCCGAAGGGAGAAACTGATTGATTTCTCAAGATCTCGGATTCAACTTGGTAGATAATCCTCACCAGATTTCCAAGGAGCAAGGGAACATATCAGAAGATCAGATCTGTAGGAACAACTGTTCATCGCCGGCGTTCAGATTCAGATCCAGATATATTTCATCGTTATTGGCTCCGATCTAGATCTGTAGATCAAACGGTGAAATCAGGTATTCTCTAAATCCATCATCTGCAATTAATATTGTAGGAGAATGCATAGGATCGCATGGTTTATTTAATTGATATTTATTCCTGGTACCCTAAAAACGATCCTTTGCAAGAATTTAATAATGGCAACTCCTGTTGTCCATCGTAGACTTAAACCCTACACAACCTTCATAAACTTTAGCAGATCAACCTAACAAATTTTGAATAACTCCTTCATGCAATAATAACATATTAAGATGTTAAGACTCAAAAGTCATTAAACTTTGACTTGGCCCATCTGCTGAGCAGATCCTTCATCTCTGCTTACCATCTAACAAAGATTCTCCATTTCTGCTCTTAACCTAGCAGACTTCTCTTCAACAAGTAAGCATAAGTTGAGATATGTTTTTCACACTTCCTCCAGAAATCCAAGAAGTCCAGAAACAATTAGAATAGCATCTCATTCATCAGCATCATCCAACTCCATAAGACCCAACTTGATACATAACTCCTTGAATCTTGTCTCTGCTAGAGGCTTAGTAAAAATATTAGCAATCTGATGCTCCGTGCAAATATATCGAACATCAATATCCTTCTTCTCTTGATGATCATGAATAAAATAATGTTTGATATCGATATGCTTTGTTCTTGAACGATGCACGAGATTTTTCGTGATGCACTTAGCATTATTGTTATCGCAGTATATTGGCACACACTCAGGAAGAATACCATAATCCTGTAGTCATTGTCGAATCCATAAGATTTGTGAACAACAGCTAGCACCAGCTATGTACTCTGCTTCGGTGGTCGACGTGGCTACCGAATGCTGCTTTTTGCTAAACCAGCTGATCAGCTTGTGCCCAAGAAATTGACAAGTGCCGCTGGTGCTTTTCCTATCAATTTTGCACCCTCTAAAGTCAGAGTCTGAGTAACCACTCAGAGTCAGACTATCGGCTCTTGGATACCAAATCCTCATACCTTCTGTGCACTTCAAATATCTAACAATTCGCTTCGCAGTATCTAGATGTATCTTATTTGGTTTGGTCAGATATCTTGCACATAATCCAACTGCAAATGAAATATCCGGTCTGCTGGCAGTGAGATATAATAGAGAACCGATAATTCCATGATAAAGAGTAAAGTTCACAATTTCCCCTTCTTTCTCAAGAGCTGCTACGCACGTAGTGCTGATGGGAATCCGCAGACTCTTGGTCTTTTCTGGACAATACTTTGCAATTAAATCACGTGTGTACTTCCTTTGATGGATGAAAATCCCTTCACTGGATTGTTGAACATGAAGTCCAAGGAAGTACGACATCATCCCCATCATACTCATTTGAAAATTACTCGTCGTAAGCTTGGAGAACTTGTCACAGAGATCTTGATTCTTTGAGCCAAAAATGATATTAACTACATAAATTTGAACGAGTAGAATGCTCCCTTCATCTTCAATGCGAAAGAGAGTCTGATCAATCCTCCCTTTGTTGAAGCCATTGTCGAGCAGAAACTTAGATAAAGTCCCATACCAAGCTCGTGGTGCTTGCTTCAAGCCATATAAGGCTTTCATTAGCCTGTATACTTGGTTTCCATGCTCAAATCCTGGTGGTTGCTCAACATAGACTTCTTCCTCGAGCTCGCCATTTAAAAATGCACTCCTAACATCCATCTGCATAACTGAGAATTCATGATTTGCAGCATATGCAAGGAACAACGGAATTTTTTCCAGTCGAGCCACCGGAGCAAATGTCTTATCATAGTCCATGCCCTTGCATTGTCTTTATCCCTTGGCTACAAGACGCGCTTTGTTTCTGACAACTATTCATGATTCATACTTCTTGTTCTTGAACACCCACTTGGTGCCAATAATGTTCTGATGCTCTGGTCTATCTACCAGATCCAAATCGTGATTGCGAGAGAATTCAGCAAGCTCCTCGTGCATAACATTCACCCAATCTGGATCTCGTAGAGCATCATCTACCTTGGTTGGCTCCTCATTTGATATATAGCAGGCAAGCATTGCGTTGCCTTGTCTCGTCATGATAGGATCATTGATATCTTCAAGAACGTCTTCAAGAGAATGAGCGCGCAACCATGTTGGTCTTACTAGTCCTCCAGCATTTCCTTCCCCTGCTCGATCATTGTCTGCTACAATGTTCTCCTCAGCACCCGCTTGGTGCACAACATCTGGATTGTCAGCAGCGTGTTCATCAGCAACTAGAACTTCTTTAGCAACCAGTACCTCAACAACTGGAATTTCTGTTACAGGATCTTCATGGATAGGAACTTCTTCAGCAGGTACCTCAGTAGCTGGAATCTCAGCAGCTCTTTTGCCAAGATCTTCAGCAGCAACTACTCTATCAGCAGCAGGAAGAGAATTAGAGATCTCCTCACTTTCATCATCGAGCAAATCTAAGATATCTGGATTATCATTGAGAAGTTGGGATGTGGCCTCAGCATGATCATTTGCATCACTGGCCTGATCAGCAGTCTGGTCACCTGCTGAATGCGTCAGGATCGGGTTGCAATCACTCAAAAACTTAGTCGGATCAATACGTAAGTTTTCAAAGAATTCATAATCGATTGACCATGGACATCATTAGTCTCATGATTTTTTTCCCTTGTCTCTTTTATAGCTCTGCGCACTAAGAGAGACTCATAAAAACTAATATTGCATGTTATTTCAAAAATTTCGGTTGTCTTTTTTAACTATCTATAGCCTTTGTGAGTGGGATGACCATATCCAAGAAGTACACCCTCATCAGACTTAGGCGAAAAAGTGTTATGTTTTGAATTCCCGTTGTCATGGATATAGCATGTTGAACCAAAAGCACGAAGATGAGTTATAGAATGCTTACGATCGTTGTATACTTCATAGGGAGTCTTGTTGAATCTGCCGGTAATAGAACTCCTCTTCTGTGTATAACAAGCCGTCATCACTGCTTCTCCCCAATACTTAGCAGGCAATTCAGAATCTGCTAGCATTGACCGTACGGCCTCCTTCAACGTCCGATTCATTCTTTCTGCTAAACCATTCTGCTGACGAGTCCTAACAGTGGACCTGTCATGACTAATATCAGCCTCTGCGCAAAAATCCATGAGGATTCCATTACAAAATTCGGTACCATTGTCAGATTTGATCCTCTTTAAAGTAACCTCCTTGCTATTTTGCTCCTTGAGGATCAGCTCAGGCAGAATGAGCTTCACCTCATCCTTGGTTTTGAGCAGTCGAACCCAAGTGTACCTAGAATAGTCATCAACCACCACAAGAGTATAAATCTTTCTACTTTCAGTGGGTGGGGTGACTGGACTAAATAGATCCATGTGCAACAGCTCTAGGATCCTGTTTGAGGTAGCCTTCTCTGGGTTGGTACAAAATGATGCTCTAGTCTGCTTCCCTTGTTGGCAGGCTTTGCATACGCCTTCCTTGCGGAAAGTATCAGCAGGCAGACCTACAACAAGCTTATTCTTGGCAATATGGTTAATAGTTGTGAAATTTAAATGGTTTAACCTCTTGTGCCATAGCCAAGTAGTTTCATCTTTACTCAATGCTAAGAAGCATGAATGTAGTTGACCACTTTGCCAGTCAACAATATATAGGCCACCCTTCCGGATGCCTCGATGTTTTATTTCCCCCGTAACATTGTGAGCAATGGAACAACAAGAAAGTACAAATGATAAAGTGTACCCATTTTCGCACAGTTTGCTTATGCTCAGCAGGTTGTGCTTGAGATTGGATACAAGAGTAACATTGATAATCCCTAGTCCATTACACTCTATGCACCTTCTTCCAAGTACTCTGCCTTTGTTGTTATCACTGAACACGACATTGGGACAATAATATTTCTGAATGTCTGAGAACAGCTCTTCGTCCCCCGTCATGTGCTCCGAACAACCGCTGTCTAGGATGCACTCGTTTGACATGCTTGATGTCTTTGAACCTAGATCCTGATCCTGCAAAAGAAGTTAGGTTGTTTTAGGTCCCCGTTTAGTGTCGAGTCTTGAAAGATTAGCTTGAATCATTGTTCCTTTTCGAACCCACATCTTAGTAATCTTCAACGTTTTCTCCTTGAGATCACTTTTGACAACCTTCTCAACCTTTTGATGTGATTGTGTGATGTGCTTCTTTGCCTTCATCGTCCTTTTTATGATGCAAATATCTGGACTCGGGCCTCACATAGGTGTTTCTCCTATGTGGTGTGTAACGATGGTATTGGAGTCTCACTGAATGAGATTCAATCTGTCTGCCCCTAGCAAGGATAGAATTTGGCTTCTTGGCATTTGAAACATAATGCGCAGCCCTATACCTTGTTCCTGCTGAATACGTCTGCTTAGCAGACTTCTGGTAAGTACTTTGCTAAGATTCAGCATAATTTACGACACTCTGCTGAGGTCTGGCATTCTGCTTGACTTTCTACTGAGGCCTAGCATTGTGCTTGACGCTCTGCTTGAGTCTAGCAGTCTGTTTGACACTCTGCTGAGCATTCTGCTTAGCATTTGTCCTAGCAGTTGATGATTTAGCAAACATTTTGTCCTTGCCTTTACCATCAGTAAACTATTTTCCCGCAGAAACAAAATTAATACTCTTCGTTTGCTTAGAAGTTTCAGTATTGCTACTACGATTGTGCCCTATTCCAGATCGGTCAGCATGACGTCTTTGTTGGCTAACCAGGTTATTTAGAATTTCTTGGCTCGTCGTGTATGCGCAGATACATTTTTCATCAGCCTTGTTTTTCAAAACCAAATTTTCTTTTTCATGATTTTTAAAATTTTCGGAGAGCTTAGAAAATTCAGCTCTGAGTTTTAATAAATCCTCACTATCAGACCTTAGTCTTTCGACTTCATCGGTCAGTGATATGACTTTATGCTTGAGTGAAGTGTTATCCTTTACGATAGTATTTTTCAGAGCGTATACTTTAGAAAATTCCAACGAAAGCCTTGTAAGATAATATTTCTCGGAATCCATAAAGGAATCCTCTGATTCATGTATGCATGCTGAGCTTGAAGTGTTAGCTATATAGATTACCTCCTGATTATCGACTGCTACAGCCGATTCAGTTGGTTGCTCACCATCAGCAGCTGGCTCATCATCCTCCACGATTTTTGCCATAAAAACCATCAGTGCTTCTTTCTCTTCGTCAGTGGGATAGTATTCCTCTTCGTTGTCAGGAATATCTTGGACTTCTGTCCTTATCAGCAACGCCTTGGTTACTGCTCGGACGACCCTTCTCTCAAATCTCTGACGCAAGCGTTCCCTTTTCTCAGGACTCATCCTCGGACAATCATGTTTTAGGTGATCAGGAGATTGGCATTCAAAGCATGTCCTTGTCTTTTTCTCAGATGAGCGTTGTGTTGATGCTAGCTTCGCCTCCTTTTCAGTCTTTGCCTCCACAATCAACTTATGTAACTTCTTCATTTGTTCTTCCAACTCACTTATTTTCTGATCCTCGCCATTCGAGCTAGAACTTGAAGGAATTTCCCTAGTTGATGTTGCTGGGGCTGATGTCTCCTGATTATGGAATGGCTTCCTATGAGATTTCCATCCTTTTTGACAAAATATGCTACGTCCTCATGAGCTCCAACATTTGATGCAGTAGGTTGCATTATGGCAGCTTCATTTTTCTTCGACTGCTGAATAATGAATTCATAAGCTTTCAATTGTGAGAAAACTTCAGCTGTAGACATATTATCAAGATCCTTTTCACTCAGGCTTGTCATCTTGACAAACCAGTCACTCTGGGAAAAGTTTGGATATAAATTTATTGTTAATTACCCCTTTATCATAGGTTTTGCCCGCTTTCTTGAGCTCCCCTATTATTGTGTTGAATCTCTCCTCCACTGATTGGATGGTTTCTCCAGGAATCATAGCAAATGATTCATATTTGTCCACAACTACTTGAAGCTTATTTCGCTTCATTTGCTCAGTTTCTTGAGAGCTTTCACACACGTATTCCCACATATCTTTGGTTGTTTTACAATCCAGGGCTTTGTCACCCATCAAAGGAGGTAGGCAATCAATGATTAGTTTCATAGTAACAAACTCCAGCTGGCCCCTCTTTTTGTCTTCCAGAGTCCATTCCTCATAATGCTTTTACACCATCTCAGGACGGGGTGGACCTCCGGCAGGAGCAGGTGGTGCGGTGTTGAGCTTCAAGATCTCAATAGGACTTTCTTAAGTATGTCCCTCATCTCCGAATGAATGCTCTGGAGCTGGATCATGGCCTTCTGCTGCCAGGCATCAAAATTCTCCTTGTTGTACTTCGGAAGGACATGGTTCGTGTAGGGTTTGAGTCTACGATTAACAACACGAGTTGTTATTCAAATCGCAGGATCGTTCTTAGGGTATCGAAATAAAAACAATTAAATAAACCATGCGAAGCCTATGCATGCTCCTACAATAATAATTGTACAAGGATGGATTAGGGTTTGTACCTTTTTCACCGTTTGATCTACAGGACAGATCGGAGTATGATAACGGTGAAGAAACGTTCAGATCTGAGACGGAATACGAACAAAGCGATGGCTTTCTTCCCTTTGAAGAAATCGATGGCTCTCTCTCTTTGTTCCTACAGATCTGATCTTCTGATCTGTATCCCTTGCTCCTTGGAAATCTGGTGAGGATTATTCTACCAAGTTGATTCAGCCGGAGGATTTGATCAGAGAAAATCCCTCCTTCCCGAATGCCCTAGCCGCCGCCCTCTCTCTCTGTATACTGAGATAATGTATCACTTACAATTCTGATCTAGGGTTTGGCTATTTATAGTGTTAGGGTTTAATGAAAAACCCTAACCCTAATGGGCTTGAGCAGTGTGTGGGCCAGACCAGGGATCAGATGCAAATAATAAAGTGGGCCCTCTTTTATTAATTAATTCTCACATGTCCAACCCAGAACATTAATTAATTAATAAAGTATTGTTTTAACCTTCACCACGGTAACAATACTGACTCGCCCCTTTATTACCACGTTATTAGGAACGGGTTGCACCAAACTAACTTGATCCACATATTTAAGGTTTCAGACATTCATTAATTAATTTGGTTTATATGACAATCAACCACAATTAATTAATATCTTATTTCCTGAATAATACCACTCAACCTTTATCTCTTATGCTTGAACAAATCATTCAGCCTGCAGGACTTAGCATAAAGAACCTTGTGAGCTCATCAGGGAATGTCACCATCCTGAAACGGATATGTTACGATACATCCAGACTAAGCAGACCCCACACAAACTGCCAACACCCAAAATACGAGTATAAGGGTACATGTAAGACCCGCCACTATGGTAAATCAAAGTGCGGTCAACCTGTGTGTGCCTCTTATCCTTCAGTAAGGTTTAAGATCAAAGAAAGTATATTGGGATCTGGCTCGTTCATATGTCAATGAGAACGGCGCATCCCACTGTTGATCCCATCAATACATAAGAATGTACCGACACATCAAGTAGCCAGGATAAGCCCACTTATGAACTGATGTGCCGCAGCTTAAACCGACAGTCTATCCAGGAACCGTCTCAGCTGTGATACTCTTTATATCTCGCTAGGTCAAGCGAACCATATGATCCTCTTGTGATCTACAACACACCATATGGCCATCCCCTTCCACGAGATAAGAGGATATTATAGTTCATCGTATGTTCACATTATCAGATAGCGAGATTTGTTTAATGTATCAACATAATGAAAGCCAGTATACAAATGCTTGATCAATTATGCTTTTCAGTATACATATCCCAACAATCTCCCACTTATACTCAAAGCATAATACCATTGCTCTTACAGAGTATCAAGTGTGTCTAAACAATCTAGCTATTACAAAAGGAACAGAAAAGACTAATCCTCAGATCTTCAGCCCAAGAGCACGAACGTGTTCCTCGTAGATCTTCTGAGGCAATCCTTTTGTAAAGGGATCAGCTAGATTTTCTTTCGTATCAATCTTCTGAATGAGCACATCACCTCTTGCCACAATCTCTCGTATGATGTGGTATTTCCTCTCAATATGTTTTGACGCCTTGTGAGTTCTGGGTTCCTTCGAGTTTGCCACTGCACCAGCATTGTCACAATAAACTGTGATAGCTCTTGGCAAACTTGGAATAACATCCAGCTCAAGTAGGAAGTTCCGAAACCATACGGCTTCCTTTGATGCTTCTGAAGCTGCTACATATTCAGCTTCCATGGTGGAGTCTGCGATGCACTTCTGCTTCGCACTCCTCCAAGACACAGCACCTCCTCCCAAGGCAAACACATAACCAGAGGTTGATCGCTTCTCATCTTGATCCGCCTGGAAATCCGAGTCCGTATACCCAACAGGACACAAGTTCTCACTCTGATAAGTCAAACACAAATCACGTGTTCTCCTCAGATACTTGAGAATGTGTTTTACCGCAAACCAATGCGCCTGTCCAGGATTGGACTGATATCTTGCTGCCATGCCCACAGCATAGCAGATATCAGGCCTCGTGCATAGCATGGCATACATGAGACTTCCCACTGCCGAAGCATATGGTACTTTGGACATCTCATCTTTCTCTTTATCCGTCACAGGACACTGTGACTTAGAGAGCCGAATTCCAGGACGATAAGGCAGAAGCCCTTTCTTGGAATTCTCCATGCTGAAACGAGCCAACACAGTATCGATGTAAGTACCCTGAGACAAGCTCAACATCCTTTTCTTGCGATTTCGCAGAACTTTGATCCCTAGGATGTAGCCAGCATTGCCCAGATCTTTCATCTGAAACTGCTCGGATAACCAACCTTTTATGCCTGATAACACCTCCACATTGTCTCCAAATAGGAGAATGTCATCCACATAAAGTGCAAGAAAGACCACGCTTCCACTGACACACAATCGGTACACGCAACTTTCGTTTTCGCATTGTGCAAATCCATAGGATTTGATCACATCATCGAAACGCTTGTTCCATGACCTTGAAGCTTGTTTAAGTCCGTACAAGGACTTCTTTAGCTTCCAGACAAGATGCTCTTGATCAGCCTGCACATATCCTTCTGGCTGTTCCATATAGATGTCACGACCTTCCTCAAGGTACCCGTTTAAAAATGCGGTTTTGACATCCATTTGCCAGATCTCAAGATCCATATGTGCTGCTATGGAAAGAAGTATTCGAATGGATTTCAACATAGCAACTGGTGAGAAGGTTTCATCATAGTCAATGCCCTCTCTTTGACTATAACCTTTCGCTACCAGTCTGGCCTTAAATGCCGTTATGTTACCATTTGAATCTCTCTTTCTCTTGTATACCCACTTGCTGCCTATGGCTCGAAAGCCTTCTGGCAGCGAGGATTTCTGGTATACATCCATAGCTGTGATAGATTCTATTTCAGAATCCATGGCCTTACGCCATTGATCAGCATCCTTGTCATTCATGGCTTCGTCGTAAGTCCATGGGTCGGTATCATTTAGTCCGTCCTCAGGTATCAAGTCCGACGACTCTCCTACGAACATATACCGTTCTGGTTGTCTAGACAACCTCCCACTACGACGAGGCCCCTTTAATGTGTCTGTGTTTGGTGCATTCACTTGTGATTCACCATCTTGCACAGGCGGTCGTGCACCTGAGTCCATACCTGACACAGGCATGCTCAGAGTGCCACGGGGTTCTCCTGATGGACTTGGATTGTTCTCTTCAATTTCTTGAAGTACAATCTCGCTCTTGGTCTTGTGGTTTCTTACGAATTCATCTTCCAGAAATTTTGCGTTGGTACTTACAACGACTTTCTTATCCTCTGGATCATAAAAGAAACCACCTTTTGTCTGCCTAGGATATCCTACAAACAGCATTAACTTAGATCTTCCTTCCAACTTGTCAGCTTCCTTGTTCAGCACGTATGCTGGACAACCCCACACTCTTAGTTTGAGCAAATTGGGCTTGTGCCCATACCAGAGCTCAACTGGAGTCTTGGGAACTGATTTGGAAGGAACTAAGTTAAGTAAGTACGAAGCTGTTTCTAGTGCATATCCCCAGAAGGAAATTGGTAAACTGGCATAGCTCATCATCGATCTAACCATTTCCAAAAGAGTTCTGTTTCTTCTCTCAGCTACACCGTTCTACTGAGGAGTGCCAGGTGCAGTCCACTGGGATGTAATCCCCTGATCTGCCAGATACTGCAAGAACTCATTGCTGAGATATTCTCCACCACGATCAGATCGTAGTACCTTTATGGACTTGTTCAACTTCTTCTCTACCTCAGCCTTGAATTCCTTGAATTTCTCAAGGCATTCAGACTTATAGTGAAGTAAGTAAACATATCCATATCTGGAGTAGTCATCTATGAAGGTGACAAAGTATCTGTGCCCAGAACGGGCCTGTGTTGACATAGGTCCACACAGATCAGAGTGGATGAGGCCCAACACATCACTAGCTCGAGACTCCGTTGCCTTGAAAGGCCTGGTCGTCATCTTCCCCTCAATACAAGATTCACAAACCCTATGTGGAACTACCTGGATTGGGTCCATAATTCCACAATCAACGAGTTTCTTGATTCTTTTAAGATTGACATGACCGAGTCTCAAGTGCCAAAGATATGTTATATCCTCACTTGAAGAAAACTTTCTTTTATTTTGATTAGAGAGGTTATATGCCTCTTTCACTGTTTGTTCGTTTGAGCAAGTAATAACATAAAGAGAATCTTTCAGTAACCCACGACAGATAACAGCGTTATTTCTCATGATAGAAACATCTCTACCAAAAATAACAGAAAATCCATCAGAAAAGAGTTTGGAAACTGAAATTAAATTGCGCCGAAAACTTGGCACATACAAAACATCTCTCAATGTTAAAACACTATTCTCAAAACGTAAAGTAACATCTCCAACAGCTGCTGCCGAAACTCTAGCAGCATTCCCCATGGAGATGGTAATCTCGCCATCTTCAAGCCTCCTAGTCAGCTCAAACCCCTGCAAGGAGTAACAAACATGGTCAGTAGCTCCAGTATCCACTATCCACGAATGAATAGAAACCGTAGCTAAACATGTTTCAATGACTAGCGCAGAAGATAACGTACCTCGTCCCTTGGTGACAGACACCGGACAAGTTACTTCACAGTGACCCTTCCTCTTGCATGCAGAACAGATCCTTCTCTTGTAAACCTTGCCTCCAAATCTTTCCTTGCTTACTTCACTTACTGACGTCTCTGTGCTTACATCTTCTTCACTAGGAAGTGGGAAATGATGCTCAAGCACAACAGTCGCCATACAATCATTGATCGTCTTGGCAGATTCCAAGAAAACGATCAAATCCTCCAAAGTGAAGATCACATCTTCAACTAAGGAAGTGAAGTCATTGAAAGATTCCGGAAGAGAGCCATAAACGACATCGTGGAAAAGTCGATCAGTCATACAACCACCATCCAAGACGTAAAGACCCTTGAGATAGTCCATGTACAACACATGCTCTCTTACATTTCCACCCGGTGCTAGCTTGCAGTTCACAAGTCTCCTTATGAACTCAGCTCTTGCAAATCGTCCCACTCTGCCAAAAGTCCTGATGAGATCTCTCCAAACATCAACTGCATCAGTACTATACTGATACTTCAGTTGGAGCTCCTCACTCATGGATGTCATGAACATAGATAACAGATGATCATTGTTCACCACCCATCTCTCATAGGCACTCCTAGAGTAACCTGAGGACTGGTCTAGTGGTACCGCCGGGCGAGGCGTAAGTAACACAAATAGGGTCTGCGTAGAGACCATGCATTGCTCCATGAGCCATTTCCATTCAAGGAAATTAGAACCCATCAAGGGATTTTGCTCCAAGATACGAAGAATAACAATAGACATATCTGAAAATGAATGACGAAATAAATTAAGAACATACAACAGAACGATTGAAACAAATAATGCATAGAACCTTTAGATAAAACAATGCAGTTTGTTTCCTCCAATTGCCCAAGCAAATTTATCGCAAGCTACCCGAGTAGTCCATTTACGACAAAACGCTCAACCAGACCATAAAGATCCTTTAATTTCTCTCCATGCCAGGTATCCGCTAGCAAAAGAAATTAATATTGGAGATCTCAAGACCATGTTCACCTATCCGGAGCAGGGACATCTCAAAAGAGTTATACTCCAGGCAACATCTAAGCCAAGGTAACCACAAGCCTAACTCTAGATGTTCAGAGCGATTTAGCATACGTACTGGACCCATACCGCATGCCCTCAACATCCTTTGTTATCCCACTTAAATTAATCTTAGAGACCAGTGGAAGTTGTCTCAATGCAAGCTACCCGAGTAGTCCATTTGCTTAGAGGCTCCCACTTCTCATATTAAAATAAGTGTTTTATTTGGAAACCTCATCGCATTGGATCTTGATGAGGGAACTCTAACGTAAGCTACCCGAGTAGACCATTTACGCTTCGAGACACCCCACCTCCAATGAGAGGTTGTATTTGTGGAGGTCTAATGATCTTGGTTAGAGAAGAACCAAGATCCAGCTTAGTATTTTTAGTTCTAAAGGTTTCATGCGCACACATTATTTTATGTTGCTATAAATTATGTCACCAAAATTCCATCATAAATTAATATGATTCTTGGAATTTTGCAGTCATAACTTAAAACATAAAATAAATCACATAAGACATGCTCAATAATTTAAAAATTACAACATGCTTATGACAGTAAATAATTAAAGCAGATAGGCATGCTTTCCTATTATTTACTAGTGCGCACATAATAAATCACATCATACGAGAAAACAATTAAATAAACAAATAAATATTTCTCGTGGCCCCTCAGATGCGATTACAAATAAAATCCTATCTATTACAAGGCTTTTGAATAATACAGATCTTCAGAATTGGGCTCCCACTGAAAAACTGCAAAACTGGCAAACATATCGGGCCTAGGATTAGGGTTTGCATGAAACCCTAACCCTAGCCACCTTGCATGCCGTCGCCGCCAAGGGTGTCCTCCCACTGCTCGCCGGCCACCTCTCCGCCCGGGCTTCATCGCCGGCTAGCCTGAGAAGCCGCCGGCGACGCGCAAACCAGCCGCAAGAGCTGCCGCTCGAACCACCGGGCCCGTCGGCCATTCCACGCGTGCAGGCCGCCGTGCATGCGCCGGGATGGCGCAGCCGCGGCCTGCTACGCCGGTGGGAC
>JAPKLW010007434.1:0-15078 GCA_026898455.1 Plectranthus barbatus | reverse complement strand
ACATCTGAGGAGTTCAGATTAACGGAGGATAGCTGTCAAGTAGCCAGGCCGAAAGCTCACTGCCTACTAAACTGTAAAAGGCGAATCCTTGTAATCTGTATACTTACTTAGTGAATTCTTAGCGTGTCGGCTAAGGAGTGGACGTAGATCTTTTGGGATCGAACCACTATAAATACTGTGTTCGTTTACTGTTTCATTGCTCACATGATTTAAAACCTAGCAATCATATTGCTAGTGTATAACTGTGAAGAAACCATAATCTATCTCTGAGCTTAACTAATTTTGAAAGAAAAACATAAAGTGTAAGTGACGATTATTTATTCCGCTGCATTTCGTGTTTCTATCTAAACACAACGACTCTGATATTTAAGGACCAACAAGTGGTATCAAAGCAGGAGGTTGAAAAACCGACTGCTTCTGAGTCGCTTAAGACCAGATCTGTATTTTCCTTGCACTTTCACTTGTTTCTCTGTGTTTCGCTTGTCTAGCTCAGGAGACAAGATGTTGAACCATTCGCTTGGGAAGTATGACAGAGAGAACTTTACTTCATGGAAGAAGCTTGCTCTCATACAGCTTCAGAGTATGCATCCTGAGATGGCGGATGTATTGGTAAGAGGTCCTATTAAAATCATGAAAGCTAACACTTTTATAGGACATGATCCTGCTGAAGATGCTGCTGAAGGAGAACAAAGGGCTCCAAGACCCCCAAGACCTGATATGGTCCCAAAACCTTTTGAGGAGTACACAAGTGAGGATAAAAAGAGAGCTCAACTAGAGCATGTGGCAAAGAAACTAATCCTGGATTCCCTACCAAAGCTGATGAAAGACAAAGCGCTTGACTTTGACACTGCTAAGAAAATGTGGGAATACGTGTGCAAGTCCTCACAGGAGACAGACCAAATGAAACGCAACAAACTACAGGTAGCTGTAGATAAATATGAATCTTTTTCCATGCTTGCAGGAGAATCCATACAAGCTATGGAGGAGCGCTTCAACACGATCATTGGAGAACTCAGCAATCTTGGAAAGAAGTATGATAATGGAGAAATGAATCACAAGATCATCTCCAAGCTATATCCTAGAGATGACTGGTTTGTCAAAATGACTAGTTTGAGTGAAAAAGACCTCAACGACATGACTACATCTGAGGTATTCGCTCAACTTAAATCTCATGAATTTATAATACAACAGTCAAAAAGGAATGAAGCAGCTATAGCACAAGTGTCATCTACAACCGCTGCTGGCTCTGAGGACATAGCATATTATGCTAAGAAAGATTTCAACAAGTTTAAGTTGAAAAAACCCTACCATAATCAAGAAAGGTCCACTCCAGCAACACCAACAAAGGAGGTTCCAACGACCTCAAGTTCCCAACCTGTCGATCTAAAGATCAGCGAGCTGGAAGAGCAAATGAAAAGGCTCCAGAAGTTGCTGATGGAGGCTAAGACCGAGAAGGAGACTAAGGAAACACAACCGTCATCCTCATTCGCTTGCTCAGCAGAGCGAAAGATTAGAACTTGCTTTGAGTGTGGCTCTCCTGACCACTTGAAGCATGATTGTCCGAAAGTAAGCAAAGAAGAGAGAGAGCGCTTAAAGGAAAGGTTTGAAAGACGTGCTGTTAAAGCAGTCAAAAGGGCGCTCCTGACAAGAACAGAAGCTCAGGATATCCCTGAAAATGATGAGGAATACTATCTCTCTTCTGAGGAAGACGATGAGGAGGCCATGCTCGTTCTGATGGCAAATATTGTGGATGATCAGTTTGCTGATGCAGATGAGAACCAGGATGCTGAAACGGCTCTAGCAGCCAAAGACAACGAGGTAATTTCAGTAAGCATTCCTAGTTTTGCAACTATAGACGAGTTAGAGGAATTCACCTTAGATTCTGAGGAAGACTATCTCACGAAGCTAAGTGTAGAATTCTCAAAAATGTATGAGATTAAAAATGCAATCGTTGGGGAAAACGCTTCACTAAAACTCAAAATTACAAATTTGACCGAGGAAGTCGAAAGACTAAAGTCTGAAAGTGAGGATTTTTCAAAGCTTAAGGCAGACTTCTCCGAATTACTGACAAATTTTCATAATCTTGAAAAGGAGAATCTTACTTTGAAAAACCGACCCCAAGAAAGATGCATTTGCAATTATACGTCCAGCAAGGCAGTACTCAATGCCATTGTAAGCCAACAGAGAAATCACAATGATCGCTCTGGTTTAGGCCTTAGATATTCGGATAGAGCAACTACTTCTAAGGAGAAACCAATTTCATTTGTTTCTGCTGGAATGATAAATGCTGAAAAAGAGAAAGGAATTGTCATTGCTGAATCATCTAATGCTAAGCCAAGTGCTAAGCAAAAGAATGAACGTTCGCAGAATACGCCTGTAGGATCTCAGCAGAGGTCTCCCGCAGAAACTACTAAGTATTTGTATGCTAGACCTCAGCAGAAGCCTAAGTCAGAATCTGCTAAGCATACAACTCATGGACCTCAGCAGAGGAACCCAAGAATGAATGCTATGCATGAGTCTGCTAAGCCTCAGCAGAGGAACAATAGAACGAATGCTAAGTATGTGTCAGCTGGACCTCAGCGAAATCCAAGAGTATATACTAGATCGTATTCAGCAAAACAAAGGTATGCTGAGCGTTATGTTCCAAACGCAAGAACAGCTAAACCTACCTTTCACCACAGAACGCAATATCGGTATAATGCTGAAAAACCGATATATCAGGAAAACACGCTACATAGGAGGAACACCTATGCAAGACCTGAGCCCAAGTCATTTGTATTTCCAAGGGCAAGGAAGGTCAAACACACTACCACACCAAGATATAAATGTGTCAAACATGTTAAGCCAAAGGTTGAAGCAATGGTAAATAGTGAAATCAAGAAGAAAATCTTGAAAGTCACTAAAATGTGGGTTCCGAAAGGAACTATGATCATCGCTAATCCCGCAGGACCCGACACTAAACGGGTACCTAAATCAACTTAATCATTTGTGTTGCAGGAACAGGGTCTAAAAGCTCATACTACATCAAGTATATCAAACGAGTGGATCCTTGATAGCGGGTGTTCTGCGCACATGACAGGAAATGAGGAGCTGTTCTCAGACTTGCAAAAATTTCTATATGGATCAAGAGTCAAGTTTGGATATAATAGTGAAGGCAAAGTTGTGGGAAGGGGATGCATAGAGAGCAATGGATTGAGGATAGTTACCGTAGCTCTCGTCTCCAACCTTAAACACAATCTGCTAAGTATTAGCCAACTCTGCAAAAATGGGTATACTGTCTCATTTGTCAATAAAGGTTGTACTATTGCTGACAATGTTACAGGGGAAGTGAAACTTCGAGGCATCCGAAAGGGTGGCCTATATGTTGTTGACTGGGAAAGTGGTCAGCAACACTCTTGCTTTCTGACCCTGAACAAAGAGGAGACAACATGGCTATGGCACAAGAGGTTCAATCATTTAAATTTCAAAACTATTAATTACCTTGCCAAAAATAAGCTTGTTGTAGGTCTGCCCAATGAGACATTTCGCAAAGAAGGTATATGCAAAGCATGCCAACAAGGGAAGCAGACCAAATCATCTTTTAAGACAAATCCTAAGAAAGAAACATTACAGAGGATTCTAGAATTACTTCATATGGATCTCTTTGGTCCTGTCACTCCACCCACTGTAAGTAAACGTCTATATACACTTGTGGTGGTTGATGATTTTTCCAGGTATACATGGGTACGACTTCTAAAGACCAAGGATGAGGTGAAACTTATCCTACCGGAGCTAATTCTCAAGGAGCAGAATAATAAAGAAGTTACTGTAAAGAGAATTCGCTCTGACAATGGAACAGAGTTCCGTAATGGAGTGCTAATGGATTTCTGTGCTGAAGCTGGAATATCACACGAAAGATCTACAGCTAGAACTCCTCAGCAGAATGGATTAGTAGAAAGAAGGAATCGGACGCTGAAAGAAGTCGTTCATTCGATGTTAGCTGATTCCAATCTACCTGCTAAGTACTGGGGGGAAGCAGTCATGACGGCCTGTTACACACAGAATAGGAGTGCTATCAATGGCAGATTCAATCAAACTCCCTACGAAGTGTACAATGGTCGTAAGCCCTCTATAACTCATCTCCGTGCATTCGGTTCTACATGTTATATTCACAATAACGGAAAATCTAAACTCAATACTTTCTCACCTAAGTCAGATGAGGGTGTACTTCTTGGTTATGGACACCCCACTCACAAAGGTTATAGAGTATTAAATAAGACTACCGGTATTGTGGAAATAACATGCAATGTTATTTTTTATGAGTCTACTTTAGTGCGCAGAGAAAACAAAAGAAAAGAGGATAGCAATCATGAGACTGATGATGTCAATGATCAAACATTTTTAAATTCTTTCGAGAATATGCATGTTTATACGACTAAGTCTATGAATGACTGCAATCCGAACCAGACGCACTCAGCAGGGGACCAAACTGCTGACCAGGCCAGTGATGCTAGTGATCATGCTGAGGCCACACCTACTAACATCCTTGTTGAATTAGACATTCTAGAGATGCTTAATGATGAAGAAGAGGAGACAACAAGAGATATTCCTTTTGGGGAAGGCATTGCTACTCATGAAGATCTTGGCAGAGGCGCTGCTGAGATTCCAGTTGCTGAAAGAATTGCTGAAGAGGATCCCGTACCAGGAAATCCTGCAGCAGTTATTCCGGTTGAAGTCAATCCAGATGCTGAGCACCAGGAGGGTGCTATGGCGAACAATGTACAAGACAATGGTCACGCAGGGGAAGGAAATGTGGCCAGACCAGTCAGACCAACATGGTTGCGCGCCCATTCTCTTGAAGATGTCATAGGAGATGTCAATGACCCTATGATGATGAGACAAGGGAACGCTATGCTGGCTTGTTATATCTCCAGCGAAGAACCCAAAAAGATCGAAGATGCACTGCTAGATCCAAATTGGGTGAACGCTATGCATGAAGAGCTTGCTGAATTCACACGAAACAATGTGTGGGAACTGGTAGACAGACCAGAACATCAAAGTGTTATAGGCACTAAATGGGTGTTCAAAAACAAGAAGGATGAATCAGGCTTAGTTGTCAGAAATAAGGCGCGTCTCGTAGCCAAAGGCTATAGGCAATGCGAAGGAATAGACTATGACGAGAAATTTGCTCCAGTATCCAGGCTTGAAGCAATTCGCTTATTTCTCGCATATGCCGCTTATCATGAGTTTGATGTGATGCAAATGGACGTAAAAAGTGCCTTTTTGAATGGTGAGCTCAAGGAGGAAGTCTATGTTAAGCAACCACCAGGCTTCGAGCATGGTAATCAATTGTACAGGCTCAAGAAAGCTCTATATGGATTGAAGCAAGCGCCGAGAGCTTGGTATGGAACATTATCCAAGTTCCTGCTGAAAAATGGTTTTCAGAAAGGGAGGATTGATCAGACTCTCTTTCGCATTGAAGATGAAGGAAGTATTTTGCTGGTGCAAATATACGTCGATGATATTATTTTTGGCTCAAAAAATCAAGGATTATGTGATAAATTTTCAGAGCTCATGACCAGCAATTTCCAGATGAGTATGATGGGAAAGATGTCTTATTTTCTTGGGTTGCAAGTTCAACAGTCCAGCGAAGGAATTTTCATCCATCAGAAGAAGTATACTCACGATTTGATTGCGAAATTTTGTCCTGAGAAGACAAAGAGCTTGAGGATTCCAATTAGCACAACATGTATTGCTGCGCTCGAGAAGGAAGGAGATGCTGTGAATCCAACTCTATAAAGAGGCATTATTGGTTCACTACTATATCTCACCGCTAGCAGAACAGATATATCCTTTGCCGTTGGATTATGTGCTAGATACCAAGAAAATCCAAAGAAGACCCACTTGGATACTGCTAAACGCATTGTGCGATATTTGAAATGCACAGAGGGTCTAGGAATCTGGTATCCTAGAGCAGACAGTCTTGCTCTAAGTGGATATTCGGACTCAGATTTCGGAGGATGTAAAATTGACAGGAAAAACACGAGTGGTACTTGTCAATTTTTGGGACACAAGCTAATTTGTTGGTTCAGCAAAAAGCAGCACTCTGTCGCTACATCCACTACTGAAGCAGAGTATGTAGCCGCTGCTAGCTGTTGTTCGCAAATTCTATGGATAAGGCAACAATTGCAAGATTATGGGATTTCTCCTGAATGTGTGCCAATCTATTGCGATAACAATAGTGCTATGTGCATTACCAAGAATCCAGTCCACCATTCAAGAACCAAACACATCGATATCCGTCATCACTTTATTCGTGATCACCAGGAGAAGAAGGATATTGATGTTCGGTACATATACACTGAAGATCAGATAGCAGACATATTTACAAAGCCTCTAGCAGAATCCAGATTCAAGGAGTTGTGCATTAAGTTAGGTCTTATGGAGTTGGATAATGCTATGGATGAATAAGATGCTACTCTTATTCTTTCTGGATTTCGTGAAGACGTTATATATATTCTCTAAGTGTTAGATCTATTTGCTAACAAAGGTGTCTGCCAGAGTATAGCAAATTCTTATTCGTTGCTGCTAGTATATTTAAAGGGAAAAGGCTGCTGAGCAGGTTCCTTCACATGTTCAGCAAATACAATATGTGGCAGCAAATGATATTTTGAGGTTATATCAAATAGATGTTCAAACGCATACGGATTGCTAAGAAATACCTATTTACTTTTGTTTCTATAATAAAAGCTGACTGGATTCCATTGATATTCGGAAAGCTTAACACTTCCATACATAAAAAGGAGGAAAACAATATCAAAGGAAATTCTAATCTACTCAAAAGAAGGATAGAAGTCGGAACTACGGAGGCGAGATGGTCCATCTGCTAGCTCCGGGAAGGATTGCTCCAATAACCAACTCAGCTGCATACCATGAAGCAAAGGAACAGCTGGATACGCACGGACGCAGTCACGGACACCTTCGAACACGAGGCCTGCCCAATCAGCCTCGACCAGTTCTGCGTCCAAGGCGAGCATAACCTGCCAAACTTCTTTCGTAAGGTAGAAATTGTTAGGATCCTCCCCCAGCAACATATGGCTAGCAACGTGGAATAATTCGCGATATGGGCATTTGAGACCCGTTGCAGCAGGAGTTGGCGAGAACCTGAACCATGGAGAAAGATGCCATTTCCGCCATGCAGTCCATTCCGAAGCTGGTTCCATAGACTTATATGCCATCACCGATATTGGACCTCGTGGAAGTCTAAAGTCACGAGAAAAAGAATCTCGTGACCAACGTATCAGCTTCCCCCGAAAGGATCCAAATATCGCTTCCTTCTCAGCCACGCAGTCCTTAAGAAACTCCCGAAGGAGATCTTCGTGAAAATGTTTGGGAGCAGACGTCACGAACTGCTTAAGCCCTGTCCCAACAATCTTTGCCATGACCATGATGGCCACGGCAGGTCGGTCATGATAATAGAGATAGAGGGCTGCTTTGTCAAGGACTTGGTTTCGAGTAATATCAAGGATGTTACTTGGTGATGCCATTGATCTCAAAAGATTTTTTTTGCTTTGACTGAAAGAGGAGTTGTGATATCAAAATATTATCACAAGAAGCCCCTTTTATAGACGAGAAAAACTCTTGGCAATTATGATTTCGTGGGAATCTTTAAAGGAACGTGATGATTCATCTTCTAAAATCTGAATCGTCACAAGAAGAGAGAACGTCGTGACTACATGGAAAATCTAATCAGTTCAATAATGATGTTTGGTAGTCAGATCAGCGTTTGGCTCGAGGAGACCATCATCATTTGTGATCTCCTAAAATCTAGCCGACTCTTGATATGCTGATGCAATCCGCACGAGAGTAATATACTCAAGAGAAGAAAACATTTGCTGGATAGAGTATACTGAGTCAAATCTTTCCGTATGCCACATCATATTCAAGGAGGGAAGATAATGTTAGAAGGGGAGAAGACATCATTGGAAATCAGTCTGATTAGACCAGATTAATCATCTTTAATGCGTACGGAAAGATGTATCAAGTTAGAATGTGCCATGTTAGATCACTCGAGTGCTTCTCGGAGAAAGGAAGATACTCGGCAGGTCACGCGCACTCAAGACCGTCGATGTATTATCTTATCTGACAACAGATCTTCAACCGTCAGAATTCGAATCTAAAAGTCTAACAAGTCTACTAGACTTTTGGGCGCTTGGTTGTTGCTAAGTAGTCAGCAGATTGACTGGATATGCTAAGTTAACTCATCTGCTAGAAAGCTAGCAAAGTTGTAGACGGAGGTCTACTCAGCAGGCAAATGAATTTGAATCTTACCATGAGTTAATACTTTTCATACTATCGATGCACAGACATGAAATTAATACTATGTGGGTTGTCAAGATCACAGAAGTTTGTATATGAGCATCTGAAATGAAATCCTACCATTTCATTATATATATTCATTTTTACAAAAAGATGGATTACAACAAAAGGAGGATTACAGCAAAGGTGGTAATGGCATGAAAGGGTAAAAATCTACTTCCCTAAGGTTCGAAGGACCTAGAGCAAAATCTGGGAATTTCTGCTCTAACAGCCAACTTAATGGCATCCCATATGGAAGAGGCAGACTTGGAAAATTTTGGACACATCGCTGCACCTTCTGAAAGACGAAGGCCGCCCAGTCCACCTTCGCCCTGTCATCTATAGCCATCATGGCTCTTCATGTCTCGCGAGAAAGAGTCATATCGTCAGGATCTTCACCTACGACCATGCCGCAGACTATCTGGAAGAGGACCTTATAAGGCGTTTGCAAACCGTATGCTGAAGGGGTTGGAGAAAATTCGAGTTCAGGAGAGTTTCTCCATTTCATCCACGAAGACCACTCTGGAGCTATCTCATCTCTGCGATAGTCCAGGACATATATCGGACCTCGTGGAAGGCCGAAGTCTCTAGCAAAGGTATCTGCCGTCCACCTTACTAGCTCATTCTTAAAGATACAGAAAATGGAGCTTTGATCGGCAACACTCGACCATATGAAATGTCGGAGTTGCTCCCTCTGGAAAGTATGCGGAGTAAGGCACACGAACTTGGCTAGGCCACTGGAGTGGAGATGAGTCATGGTAGTCTCTGCCACTTGATAGTCAGCCTCATATTCTGCTTACAGACCCGAATCACACAAGATTCTGCATCTTGGTATGAAGAGTTCAAAAGAACGTGCCATTTCTCTTGGAGGAAGTAAGTTCCTTTTACGTTTTCTGGTTCTTAAGAAAATAAGAAGGGAATTCAAGAAAGTTAGAGAGTGTATGAAGAAGATTGCAGAGACCTGCTATTTATAGACCTATTTTGGTCTACTGTTTACCTCGGAATACGAACAGTCTTTCTGAGAAAAACAGTAATTTCATAAAGAAAGGGTCTTATCAAGGATAATTACGTCCAGAGATGGATCAGTAATGGAAAGTGATAAATTTTATATTCCATATTTAGGAGACATAAGGATTTATGTTGGCATTACGTTGGATTTCTGGAGGAGTGTTAACCATTACTCGACGTCAGAAGCTATCCTTGATAAGATTGACACCACAATGCTAAGGTTTCCTGATGCTGATCCTTATAACTCAGACGTGGGAGATTTTCAAATCTCTAAAGCAGCGCATTTAATGCGCGCAGACAACGATAACAAATCATATCATGCCACGTCGCCAGCACTCGAGTTTTGAAGAACGTGAGTACTCGCACGATTTGACTACTTACCCCAGCCGTTGATTGAGATTAAAAAGAGGACAATCCCAACCGTTGATTTCTTTTCATGTTCCGAAATCCTCTATCTATACACTAGACGGATTTCAAACCCCCAACACTCTGAAACTTTTCCTATCCCCTCTTCTAAAAAACCCTTCCGAAAATCCTAACTCTGTCAAAATCCCCAACCATGGCAACCAAACCTAACTCTCCAAATACCCAAAATCAAGAACCCAATCCCACAGAAAACCCAGAAAATCCTACCTCTTCTTCTCCATTCCAACAACCCACTTTCATCTATCCACCCCCGACAGATTCGCCGCTGCATGTTCGACATGCACCCGGCTTCACCGGGATAATGAAGAAGGAAGACATAGACGAGTCAATCCCATACAGCAAACTTGTTGTTTTGGCCCGGAAAAAGGAGTTATCAGGTCATACAAGGGTGCAAAGGTGTCTGGCGCAAATCATGAAGGACAGAATCCTATATATGCCTCTCGCCGCCAAACACATTCCAAAGTGGATTTTAGATCTACTCGACTCCGAATTATTGGTAAAGTATCTTTCTGCAGAGCCTGATCACTTTCACCCACATATGGTTTCAGAATTTTATGCTAGGGCAGTTATGAACGATGATCAGAAATCTTTCAAAACTAGCATATATGGTAATATTGTGGAAGTTAGCACGGATTTACTTTCGAGAATGTTTGGGCTTCGAAATTATGGGACCAAGATATCTCAATACAAGATCAATGATCTTGCTGAGATGGAGAGACGTTGGAATTTGTGGAAAAAGCCAGGAGAATTGAAGGATAAGAAAGGGCAGGTGATTACTTTCAAGGTTGCTACACCGATCAATACTCTGTCTGATGAATACAAGCTCCTTGCGGAGATAGTAATCAAGATGCTTCAATGTGATGCTGGTTCCTACTCCGAACTCTCTGCTAAGAAATATGCTGTGATGATGGCCCTAACCGACAATGTCAGAGGAAATTGGGCAGAATTCTTCTTTGAGCGCTGGGCTGAACATGCTCGGAAGAATGACCACATGGCAGTAGACGGAACGTTCTCCTCGAACGTGAATTTTGGTTTAAAGATCAGAAAATATTTGGAGATATTGTTCACCAACACAAGAGTAGATCGTGGAGTAGAACTTCTTCCCACAGACTACATTCCAGCAACAAGGAAGGAGCCTAAACCAGGAAATTTCAGAAATCCTCGCAAGCTGACAGGGAAATTGAATGTGGATAAAGATAAACCCCCATCCCCAGAAGAACCAGATGCAGCTACCACTGCAGTCCAGCAACTGCACCCTGCCATTCCCATATCTGCGGAAGAAATCGCTCTACGTCAGACAAATGCTGAGACAAAGCACTGCTTCAAGAATCTCGAGGAGATTGAGAAGTTAGGCAACCTACCAGCAGATCAAATCAATGATATTATGACTGCAAAGGAAGCCGAACAACCTCCACTTACTCTTGGGGCTATGGCTTTGCCAATTCCAACGAAAAAGAGAACCAAAATCACCTCTCCTGCACAGAAAGCGAAGAAGAAGACCAGGAGAAAGCTTATTCTCACTACAGAATAGGAAGAATTAGAGAAAGCAGAAGCAGAGAAGAAGGCTGCTGAAGCCACTACAAAGGAAGCTGCTGACGTCGCAGCAGGAAAGACGTCTGCTGAAGACACAGCAGAGGAAGCTGCTGAAATCGATCCAGATTACATTCCTAGGTCATCCAAAAGCCTAGAAGAGCGCGCTCAGGGAGTAAGAAAAACTAAGAGACAGCGCGAAGCTCAAATGAGAGAGCTTGAGAAGAAAGAATATCAGAAGTTCATTGCTGAAATGACATTCGAAAGAAGAGACAGAAATTTCAAACGAATCAAGACAGCTGCTGAAGAACACCGAGCAAAGAAGGTTGCTCAACTGCTTGAAGGGGCACTCATAGAAGGAAATGCTGCCAAGAAAGGGAAAGCTATCAAAGACGGAAGGATCACCGTCTCAATTCCCCCAGTTGACAGTGAAGGGGTCATCTCATCTACACAAGATGCTATGACAGATGAAGAACTTGATAAAGCAATTCATGAAGGCAGATTCACTGAGGTAAAGTCGATTGTGGACTTAAAAAGCAGTTCTGATGAAGAACATCTCGTTCGTAGATCATCCCGCCGACTTCCAGGGAATCCAGATGCTGGACCTTCTGGAATTGACGAAGGGGGAAGTGGTGCTAGAAAAGAATCTGTTGAGCAGATTGAACACATGGAGGGTGGTTCATCTACTGAGCATGAAGTTTGCCAATCACAGATTGCTGAGCGAGAAATACGATCTCCACAGACTGCTATCGAGGAATCGTCTGCTAGATGTGAGGAAGTAATTCCTGATGAAGGTCCTCACACAGAAATACATCCTAATATCGATCTTGATGAAGAGTCCACAGGCGTATATGATGCAAAATCTCTAAGGATAATCTCCTCAGAAGGCGGGGATCTGCTTCGACGGTCATTCTTGAGGAGTAAGGTAAATCCTGCGTTTGAATTGCTGGGGCAAGAAATCGAAAAATTCATGACTGTGATATTTGAGAAGGATATCAGAGAAATCTTTGGCGACGTATTGGAGGAAGATACCCCTGAGGGAAAAATATTGGGAGAAGAGTTCAGACGATGGAAGACGTATGATTACATTTCTCAAGAACTTGGTATGGAGGACAGAGAAATAATGATGGCTTGGAAAGGGTTGAATTTCTGGAAGCATGAGGAATTATGGGCAAACGAATGCATGGATCAATCTCCTTGCACCAAGCAATACTCTGACAAGGCTGTCATTGACAGACTCCAGACAATCAAAGCTCACCGAAGATCGTCTTCTCCTCGATCCTTGCCAATGTCAACATTTGCCCCTGATGGATTATCTGATGGGCACATACAAATCTCAAGGCGTCAAGCCAAAGCTGCTGCTGAATACAAGAAACGCCAAGCAGAACTTGTGAAGGTCGAAGAATCAAAGCTTCAAGCTCGGTTGGCTGCGATTCGAGAGGAAGAAGAACGCAAAACTCAAAGGTTTGAGATTGTCGCATATCGGAACAGAGAGGAGGAATTGCAAGCCCACTTGTTAGCACTCTCTCTAGCAGAAGCAAAGAAACTCGAGGAAGCTGAAAGGATATCTGCTAGCAACTACTGGTCGAAGAGATACTGCTGACACAAGGAGCACAGAAGTAGTCATGGAGGAAATCTCCACATCCACTGCTAAAAGTCAAATCGTCATTGTTCCCACTATTTCATCCTTCTTTGCTACTCCGGTTAGCACGCTCCATCTTCCAACATATCTAGACTCTGTAGTTCAATTTGCCGTTCAAAGTGTTGCGTCCACTCTATCTGAGAGAATGGTGATCGAAGCCACAGACATAAGGAGGGAAATTGCGGTAGTCTAGTCCAATGTTGATATCATAACGGCCAGGGTGAACTCAGTCGAGTCCGAAGTTTCCTCTGTCAAGGACTCTGTACAAGAAGTAAAGACAGACGTAGCTGAGCATAAGCAACAGGTGGACAACAAGGTGAATTCCTTTTCTTCCAGATTTTTGGATGCAATCAAAGAGGGGGAAGCAAGGAGGATTGCTGAGGCTGCTGAGAGGAAGAAAGTAAAGGAAGCTAGAGCCGCTGCAAAAGAAGAACAGAGAAGAATTCTTGAAGAAATAAAACGGAAAGAAGCTGAGCTGAAACAGAAGGAAACAGAAGTGAAAATCAAGATGCTCAAAGAAGAGAATGAGAGGTTGCCAAGGATCTGGAAACAGAGGCTGCTGAACGTGCATCTGCTAAGGAACTTTTGGACAAATTCGTGGAGCTAGCCTCAAGCAAATTCGATGAATTTGACAAGATGAAGAAACCTGCTCCAGACTCCTGATTTCCTCCCTACCTCTCTGGTATATTTTTTTTGTCCTACTTTGTCTCCGTCTAATCATTTTTCATTGTACTTGTAATTGATATATCATATGAATGAAAATTGATCAGACAGAGACAATCTCTCATTGTCAATCTCTGATTTTCACTGTGTGCATTAGTTGAAATACACTATCCGTGTATTCAACATATTTAAAAATTTATGGATTGAGAAAGTAAATGTCTGCTAATATTTTCTTGGGTGCTAGAATTTCTAGCATATTACCTTTGCAACATTTACTTATGCGTTTAATCGAGAAATATTTCCCAACATCTGTTGAGGGGGAATTTCATTTTTTTTGTTGCTTGAACTAAGGTGGATAAACTTTGTGTTAGATTGCTAGGATAGCTTAGTATTTTGTGAACACATACATTCTTCCTCTTAGCTTCAGCAAATGATTGTAAGCTTTGATCGCACCAAAAAGGGGGAAATTGTTGGGAAATTATTCCTAAAATCTCCCCTAGGATTTATTTGTAAAAAGGTTTTGTTGGATCAAACCTTAGTATATGGTCGATCATTTGCTGAATTCTAGATAGTCTAGCATATCCTGTAAAGTCCTGTATAGATTATAAATTGAGTTATAATAGATTAGTCTGCTAGAGGATTTCCTAGCAGATATCGAAGGACAGCGGTTGCTAGAAGACATGCGCTAGCAGAATGCTAAGACTTTAGCATTTGCTAACGCTCAGCAAACCTATAAAGATGCTAGCAGAACAGACATCAAAGGATCAGGTGTCAAAGGAAGCGTTCAGCAAACCAAGACACGATAGCAGATCGCTAATGAACATTAGCAGAGTAGAATGTCAAAAGCTGAAGCTATACTGCCGTTCTAACAAAAAGCACACACAAAGGACGAGACTTTCCCGAAGTAGCTCGGAAAGTACAGATCAATAACAAAAAGTGACTGAACAAGTCTTATCACTCTCGGACAAAAGAAACGTTGTGTCTAACGGATATGGAGATTCAAGATTTGAATCTCCACCTATAAAAGGAAGGTCCAAAAGAGAGAATCGACTACTACTACGACTACTACTGCTTTAATCACTACAGACATTCGCAAACATTCAAGTGAGAGATTCCTTTGACAAAGCGAACAAAAGAAAAAGTAGTTAGCTGAGAGTCGTGAAAAGGAGTATTCAAAGCTCTCAACAACCAGAAGTGTCGCTCATTGATTTACTGACACTCCATTGAAGAGATTCTTGATTGCACTCAAGAATCCTCAATCATTGGGATACCTTTCTTTTCAGAAAGAATCCAACAGTCGAACACCTGAAAAGGTCTAGACTAAGACGGGCGTTTAGCCGTACTCAAAGGAAAGTCAAGAAGTGAATATAAAACTTCCAAAGTAGAAAAGGCAGGTGTTTCGAAGGTGTGCCCTTGACTCAGCCAAACCTACATCTGAGGAGTTCAGATTAACGGAGGATAGCTGTCAAGTA
>JAPKLW010007433.1:0-15080 GCA_026898455.1 Plectranthus barbatus | reverse complement strand
ACATCTGAGGAGTTCAGATTAACGGAGGATAGCTGTCAAGTAGCCAGGCCGAAAGCTCACTGCCTACTAAACTGTAAAAGGCGAATCCTTGTAATCTGTATACTTACTTAGTGAATTCTTAGCGTGTCGGCTAAGGAGTGGACGTAGATCTTTTGGGATCGAACCACTATAAATACTGTGTTCGTTTACTGTTTCATTGCTCACACGATTTAAAACCTAGCAATCATATTGCTAGTGTATAACTGTGAAGAAACCATAATCTATCTCTGAGCTTAACTAATTTTGAAAGAAAAACATAAAGTGTAAGTGACGATTATTTATTCCGCTGCATTTCGTGTTTCTATCTAAACACAACGACTCTGATATTTAAGGACCAACAAGTGGTATCAAAGCAGGAGGTTGAAAAACCGACTGCTTCTGAGTCGCTTAAGACCAGATCTGTATTTTCCTTGCACTTTCACTTGTTTCTCTGTGTTTCGCTTGTCTAGCTCAGGAGACAAGATGTTGAACCATTCGCTTGGGAAGTATGACAGAGAGAACTTTACTTCATGGAAGAAGCTTGCTCTCATACAGCTTCAGAGTATGCATCCTGAGATGGCGGATGTATTGGTAAGAGGTCCTATTAAAATCATGAAAGCTAACACTTTTATAGGACATGATCCTGCTGAAGATGCTGCTGAAGGAGAACAAAGGGCTCCAAGACCCCCAAGACCTGATATGGTCCCAAAACCTTTTGAGGAGTACACAAGTGAGGATAAAAAGAGAGCTCAACTAGAGCATGTGGCAAAGAAACTAATCCTGGATTCCCTACCAAAGCTGATGAAAGACAAAGCGCTTGACTTTGACACTGCTAAGAAAATGTGGGAATACGTGTGCAAGTCCTCACAGGAGACAGACCAAATGAAACGCAACAAACTACAGGTAGCTGTAGATAAATATGAATCTTTTTCCATGCTTGCAGGAGAATCCATACAAGCTATGGAGGAGCGCTTCAACACGATCATTGGAGAACTCAGCAATCTTGGAAAGAAGTATGATAATGGAGAAATGAATCACAAGATCATCTCCAAGCTATATCCTAGAGATGACTGGTTTGTCAAAATGACTAGTTTGAGTGAAAAAGACCTCAACGACATGACTACATCTGAGGTATTCGCTCAACTTAAATCTCATGAATTTATAATACAACAGTCAAAAAGGAATGAAGCAGCTATAGCACAAGTGTCATCTACAACCGCTGCTGGCTCTGAGGACATAGCATATTATGCTAAGAAAGATTTCAACAAGTTTAAGTTGAAAAAACCCTACCATAATCAAGAAAGGTCCACTCCAGCAACACCAACAAAGGAGGTTCCAACGACCTCAAGTTCCCAACCTGTCGATCTAAAGATCAGCGAGCTGGAAGAGCAAATGAAAAGGCTCCAGAAGTTGCTGATGGAGGCTAAGACCGAGAAGGAGACTAAGGAAACACAACCGTCATCCTCATTCGCTTGCTCAGCAGAGCGAAAGATTAGAACTTGCTTTGAGTGTGGCTCTCCTGACCACTTGAAGCATGATTGTCCGAAAGTAAGCAAAGAAGAGAGAGAGCGCTTAAAGGAAAGGTTTGAAAGACGTGCTGTTAAAGCAGTCAAAAGGGCGCTCCTGACAAGAACAGAAGCTCAGGATATCCCTGAAAATGATGAGGAATACTATCTCTCTTCTGAGGAAGACGATGAGGAGGCCATGCTCGTTCTGATGGCAAATATTGTGGATGATCAGTTTGCTGATGCAGATGAGAACCAGGATGCTGAAACGGCTCTAGCAGCCAAAGACAACGAGGTAATTTCAGTAAGCATTCCTAGTTTTGCAACTATAGACGAGTTAGAGGAATTCACCTTAGATTCTGAGGAAGACTATCTCACGAAGCTAAGTGTAGAATTCTCAAAAATGTATGAGATTAAAAATGCAATCGTTGGGGAAAACGCTTCACTAAAACTCAAAATTACAAATTTGACCGAGGAAGTCGAAAGACTAAAGTCTGAAAGTGAGGATTTTTCAAAGCTTAAGGCAGACTTCTCCGAATTACTGACAAATTTTCATAATCTTGAAAAGGAGAATCTTACTTTGAAAAACCGACCCCAAGAAAGATGCATTTGCAATTATACGTCCAGCAAGGCAGTACTCAATGCCATTGTAAGCCAACAGAGAAATCACAATGATCGCTCTGGTTTAGGCCTTAGATATTCGGATAGAGCAACTACTTCTAAGGAGAAACCAATTTCATTTGTTTCTGCTGGAATGATAAATGCTGAAAAAGAGAAAGGAATTGTCATTGCTGAATCATCTAATGCTAAGCCAAGTGCTAAGCAAAAGAATGAACGTTCGCAGAATACGCCTGTAGGATCTCAGCAGAGGTCTCCCGCAGAAACTACTAAGTATTTGTATGCTAGACCTCAGCAGAAGCCTAAGTCAGAATCTGCTAAGCATACAACTCATGGACCTCAGCAGAGGAACCCAAGAATGAATGCTATGCATGAGTCTGCTAAGCCTCAGCAGAGGAACAATAGAACGAATGCTAAGTATGTGTCAGCTGGACCTCAGCGAAATCCAAGAGTATATACTAGATCGTATTCAGCAAAACCAAGGTATGCTGAGCGTTATGTTCCAAACGCAAGAACAGCTAAACCTACCTTTCACCACAGAACGCAATATCGGTATAATGCTGAAAAACCGATATATCAGGAAAACACGCTACATAGGAGGAACACCTATGCAAGACCTGAGCCCAAGTCATTTGTATTTCCAAGGGCAAGGAAGGTCAAACACACTACCACACCAAGATATAAATGTGTCAAACATGTTAAGCCAAAGGTTGAAGCAATGGTAAATAGTGAAATCAAGAAGAAAATCTTGAAAGTCACTAAAATGTGGGTTCCGAAAGGAACTATGATCATCGCTAATCCCGCAGGACCCGACACTAAACGGGTACCTAAATCAACTTAATCATTTGTGTTGCAGGAACAGGGTCTAAAAGCTCATACTACATCAAGTATATCAAACGAGTGGATCCTTGATAGCGGGTGTTCTGCGCACATGACAGGAAATGAGGAGCTGTTCTCAGACTTGCAAAAATTTCTATATGGATCAAGAGTCAAGTTTGGATATAATAGTGAAGGCAAAGTTGTGGGAAGGGGATGCATAGAGAGCAATGGATTGAGGATAGTTAACGTAGCTCTCGTCTCCAACCTTAAACACAATCTGCTAAGTATTAGCCAACTCTGCAAAAATGGGTATACTGTCTCATTTGTCAATAAAGGTTGTACTATTGCTGACAATGTTACAGGGGAAGTGAAACTTCGAGGCATCTGAAAGGGTGGCCTATATGTTGTTGACTGGGAAAGTGGTCAGCAACACTCTTGCTTTCTGACCCTGAACAAAGAGGAGACAACATGGCTATGGCACAAGAGGTTCAATCATTTAAATTTCAAAACTATTAATTACCTTGCCAAAAATAAGCTTGTTGTAGGTCTGCCCAATGAGACATTTCGCAAAGAAGGTATATGCAAAGCATGCCAACAAGGGAAGCAGACCAAATCATCTTTTAAGACAAATCCTAAGAAAGAAACATTACAGAGGATTCTAGAATTACTTCATATGGATCTCTTTGGTCCTGTCACTCCACCCACTGTAAGTAAACGTCTATATACACTTGTGGTGGTTGATGATTTTTCCAGGTATACATGGGTACGACTTCTAAAGACCAAGGATGAGGTGAAACTTATCCTACCGGAGCTAATTCTCAAGGAGCAGAATAATAAAGAAGTTACTGTAAAGAGAATTCGCTCTGACAATGGAACAGAGTTCCGTAATGGAGTGCTAATGGATTTCTGTGCTGAAGCTGGAATATCACACGAAAGATCTACAGCTAGAACTCCTCAGCAGAATGGATTAGTAGAAAGAAGGAATCGGACGCTGAAAGAAGTCGTTCATTCGATGTTAGCTGATTCCAATCTACCTGCTAAGTACTGGGGGGAAGCAGTCATGACGGCCTGTTACACACAGAATAGGAGTGCTATCAATGGCAGATTCAATCAAACTCCCTACGAAGTGTACAATGGTCGTAAGCCCTCTATAACTCATCTCCGTGCATTCGGTTCTACATGTTATATTCACAATAACGGAAAATCTAAACTCAATACTTTCTCACCTAAGTCAGATGAGGGTGTACTTCTTGGTTATGGACACCCCACTCACAAAGGTTATAGAGTATTAAATAAGACTACCGGTATTGTGGAAATAACATGCAATGTTATTTTTTATGAGTCTACTTTAGTGCGCAGAGAAAACAAAAGAAAAGAGGATAGCAATCATGAGACTGATGATGTCAATGATCAAACATTTTTAAATTCTTTCGAGAATATGCATGTTTATACGACTAAGTCTATGAATGACTGCAATCCGAACCAGACGCACTCAGCAGGGGACCAAACTGCTGACCAGGCCAGTGATGCTAGTGATCATGCTGAGGCCACACCTACTAACATCCTTGTTGAATTAGACATTCTAGAGATGCTTAATGATGAAGAAGAGGAGACAACAAGAGATATTCCTTTTGGGGAAGGCATTGCTACTCATGAAGATCTTGGCAGAGGCGCTGCTGAGATTCCAGTTGCTGAAAGAATTGCTGAAGAGGATCCCGTACCAGGAAATCCTGCAGCAGTTATTCCGGTTGAAGTCAATCCAGATGCTGAGCACCAGGAGGGTGCTATGGCGAACAATGTACAAGACAATGGTCACGCAGGGGAAGGAAATGTGGCCAGACCAGTCAGACCAACATGGTTGCGCGCCCATTCTCTTGAAGATGTCATAGGAGATGTCAATGACCCTATGATGATGAGACAAGGGAACGCTATGCTGGCTTGTTATATCTCCAGCGAAGAACCCAAAAAGATCGAAGATGCACTGCTAGATCCAAATTGGGTGAACGCTATGCATGAAGAGCTTGCTGAATTCACACGAAACAATGTGTGGGAACTGGTAGACAGACCAGAACATCAAAGTGTTATAGGCACTAAATGGGTGTTCAAAAACAAGAAGGATGAATCAGGCTTAGTTGTCAGAAATAAGGCGCGTCTCGTAGCCAAAGGCTATAGGCAATGCGAAGGAATAGACTATGACGAGAAATTTGCTCCAGTATCCAGGCTTGAAGCAATTCGCTTATTTCTCGCGTATGCCGCTTATCATGAGTTTGATGTGATGCAAATGGACGTAAAAAGTGCCTTTTTGAATGGTGAGCTCAAGGAGGAAGTCTATGTTAAGCAACCACCAGGCTTCGAGCATGGTAATCAATTGTACAGGCTCAAGAAAGCTCTATATGGATTGAAGCAAGCGCCGAGAGCTTGGTATGGAACATTATCCAAGTTCCTGCTGAAAAATGGTTTTCAGAAAGGGAGGATTGATCAGACTCTCTTTCGCATTGAAGATGAAGGAAGTATTTTGCTGGTGCAAATATACGTCGATGATATTATTTTTGGCTCAAAGAATCAAGGATTATGTGATAAATTTTCAGAGCTCATGACCAGCAATTTCCAGATGAGTATGATGGGAAAGATGTCTTATTTTCTTGGGTTGCAAGTTCAACAGTCCAGCGAAGGAATTTTCATCCATCAGAAGAAGTATACTCACGATTTGATTGCGAAATTTTGTCCTGAGAAGACAAAGAGCTTGAGGATTCCAATTAGCACAACATGTATTGCTGCGCTCGAGAAGGAAGGAGATGCTGTGAATCCAACTCTATAAAGAGGCATTATTGGTTCACTACTATATCTCACCGCTAGCAGACCAGATATATCCTTTGCCGTTGGATTATGTGCTAGATACCAAGAAAATCCAAAGAAGACCCACTTGGATACTGCTAAACGCATTGTGCGATATTTGAAATGCACAGAGGGTCTAGGAATCTGGTATCCTAGAGCAGACAGTCTTGCTCTAAGTGGATATTCGGACTCAGATTTCGGAGGATGTAAAATTGACAGGAAAAACACGAGTGGTACTTGTCAATTTTTGGGACACAAGCTAATTTGTTGGTTCAGCAAAAAGCAGCACTCTGTCGCTACATCCACTACTGAAGCAGAGTATGTAGCCGCTGCTAGCTGTTGTTCGCAAATTCTATGGATAAGGCAACAATTGCAAGATTATGGGATTTCTCCTGAATGTGTGCCAATCTATTGCGATAACAATAGTGCTATGTGCATTACCAAGAATCCAGTCCACCATTCAAGAACCAAACACATCGATATCCATCATCACTTTATTCGTGATCACCAGGAGAAGAAGGATATTGATGTTCGGTACATATACACTGAAGATCAGATAGCAGACATATTTACAAAGCCTCTAGCAGAATCCAGATTCAAGGAGTTGTGCATTAAGTTAGGTCTTATGGAGTTGGATAATGCTATGGATGAATAAGATGCTACTCTTATTCTTTCTGGATTTCGTGAAGACGTTATATATATTCTCTAAGTGTTAGATCTATTTGCTAACAAAGGTGTCTGCCAGAGTATAGCAAATTCTTATTCGTTGCTGCTAGTATATTTAAAGGGAAAAGGCTGCTGAGCAGGTTCCTTCACATGTTCAGCAAATACAATATGTGGCAGCAAATGATATTTTGAGGTTATATCAAATAGATGTTCAAACACATACGGATTGCTAAGAAATACCTATTTACTTTTGTTTCTATAATAAAAGCTGACTGGATTCCATTGATATTCGGAAAGCTTAACACTTCCATACATAAAAAGGAGGAAAACAATATCAAAGGAAATTCTAATCTACTCAAAAGAAGGATAGAAGTCGGAACTACGGAGGCGAGATGGTCCATCTGCTAGCTCCGGGAAGGATTGCTCCAATAACCAACTCAGCTGCATACCATGAAGCAAAGGAACAGCTGGATACGCACGGACGCAGTCACGGACACCTTCGAACACGAGGCCTGCCCAATCAGCCTCGACCAGTTCTGCGTCCAAGGCGAGCATAACCTGCCAAACTTCTTTCGTAAGGTAGAAATTGTTAGGATCCTCCCCCAGCAACATATGGCTAGCAACGTGGAATAATTCGCGATATGGGCATTTGAGACCCGTTGCTGCAGGAGTTGGCGAGAACCTGAACCATGGAGAAAGACGCCATTTCCGCCATGCAGTCCATTCCGAAGCTGGTTCCATAGACTTATATGCCATCACCGATATTGGACCTCGTGGAAGTCTAAAGTCACGAGAAAAAGAATCTCGTGACCAACGTATCAGCCTCCCCCGAAAGGATCCAAATATCGCTTCCTTCTCAGCCACGCAGTCCTTAAGAAACTCCCGAAGGAGATCTTCGTGAAAATGTTTGGGAGCAGACGTCACGAACTGCTTAAGCCCTGTCCCAACAATCTTTGCCATGACCATGATGGCCACGGCAGGTCGGTCATGATAATAGAGATGGAGGGCTGCTTTGTCAAGGACTTGGTTTCGAGTAATATCAAGGACGTTACTTGGTGATGCCATTGATCTCAAAAGATTTTTTTTTTGCTTTGACTGAAAGAGGAGTTGTGATATCAAAATATTATCACAAGAAGCCCCTTTTATAGACGAGAAAAACTCTTGGCAATTATGATTTCGTGGGAATCTTTAAAGGAACGTGATGATTCATCTTCTAAAATCTGAATCGTCACAAGAAGAGAGAACGTCGTGACTACATGGAAAATCTAATCAGTTCAATAATGATGTTTGGTAGTCAGATCAGCGTTTGGCTCGAGGAGACCATCATCATTTGTGATCTCCTAAAATCTAGCCGACTCTTGATATGCTGATGCAATCCGCACGAGAGTAATATACTCAAGAGAAGAAAACATTTGCTGGATAGAGTATACTGAGTCAAATCTTTCCGTATGCCACATCATATTCAAGGAGGGAAGATAATGTTAGAAGGGGAGAAGACATCATTGGAAATCAGTCTGATTAGACCAGATTAATCATCTTTAATGCGTACGGACAGATGTATCAAGTTAGAATGTGCCATGTTAGATCACTCGAGTGCTTCTCGGAGAAAGGAAGATACTCGGCAGGTCACGCGCACTCAAGACCGTCGATGTATTATCTTATCTGACAACAGATCTTCAACCGTCAGAATTCGAATCTAAAAGTCTAACAAGTCTACTAGACTTTTGGGCGCTTGGTTGTTGCTAAGTAGTCAGCAGATTGACTGGATATGCTAAGTTAACTCATCTGCTAGAAAGCTAGCAAAGTTGTAGACGGAGGTCTACTCAGCAGGCAAATGAATTTGAATCTTACCATGAGTTAATACTTTTCATACTATCGATGCACAGACATGAAATTAATACTACGTGGGTTGTCAAGATCACAGAAGTTTGTATATGAGCATCTGAAATGAAATCCTACCATTTCATTATATATATTCATTTTTACAAAAAGATGGATTACAACAAAAGGAGGATTACAGCAAAGGTGGTAATGGCATGAAAGGGTAAAAATCTACTTCCCTAAGGTTCGAAGGACCTAGAGCAAAATCTGGGAATTTCTGCTCTAACAGCCAACTTAATGGCATCCCATATGGAAGAGGCAGACTTGGAAAATTTTGGACACATCGCTGCACCTTCTGAAAGACGAAGGCCGCCCAGTCCACCTTCGCCCTGTCATCTATAGCCATCATGGCTCTTCATGTCTCGCGAGAAAGAGTCATATCGTCAGGATCTTCACCTACGACCATGCCGCAGACTATCTGGAAGAGGACCTTATAAGGCGTTTGCAAACCGTATGCTGAAGGGGTTGGAGAAAATTCGAGTTCAGGAGAGTTTCTCCATTTCATCCACGAAGACCACTCTGGAGCTATCTCATCTCTGCGATAGTCCAGGACATATATCGGACCTCGTGGAAGGCCGAAGTCTCTAGCAAAGGTATCTGCCGTCCACCTTACTAGCTCATTCTTAAAGATACAGAAAATGGAGCTTTGATCGGCAGCACTCGACCATATGAAATGTCGGAGTTGCTCCCTCTGGAAAGTATGCGGAGTAAGGCACACGAACTTGGCTAGGCCACTGGAGTGGAGATGAGTCATGGTAGTCTCTGCCACTTGATAGTCAGCCTCATATTCTGCTTACAGACCCGAATCACACAAGATTCTGCATCTTGGTATGAAGAGTTCAAAAGAACGTGCCATTTCTCTTGGAGGAAGTAAGTTCCTTTTACGTTTTCTGGTTCTTAAGAAAATAAGAAGGGAATTCAAGAAAGTTAGAGAGTGTATGAAGAAGATTGCAGAGACCTGCTATTTATAGACCTATTTTGGTCTACTGTTTACCTCGGAATACGAACAGTCTTTCTGAGAAAAACAGTAATTTCATAAAGAAAGGGTCTTATCAAGGATAATTACGTCCAGAGATGGATCAGTAATGGAAAGTGATAAATTTTATATTCCATATTTAGGAGACATAAGGATTTATGTTGGCATTACGTTGGATTTCTGGAGGAGTGTTAACCATTACTCGACGTCAGAAGCTATCCTTGATAAGATTGACACCACAATGCTAAGGTTTCCTGATGCTGATCCTTATAACTCAGACGTGGGAGATTTTCAAATCTCTAAAGCAGCGCATTTAATGCGCGCAGACAACGATAACAAATCATATCATGCCACGTCGCCAGCACTCGAGTTTTGAAGAACATGAGTACTCGCACGATTTGACTACTTACCCCAGCCGTTGATTGAGATTAAAAAGAGGACAATCCCAACCGTTGATTTCTTTTCATGTTCCGAAATCCTCTATCTATACACTAGACGGATTTCAAACCCCCAACACTCTGAAACTTTTCCTATCCCCTCTTCTAAAAAACCCTTCCGAAAATCCTAACTCTGTCAAAATCCCCAACCATGGCAACCAACCCTAACTCTCCAAATACCCAAAATCAAGAACCCAATCCCACAGAAAACCCAGAAAATCCTACCTCTTCTTCTCCATTCCAACAACCCACTTTCATCTATCCACCCCCGACAGATTCGCCGCTGCATGTTCGACATGCACCCGGCTTCACCGGGATAATGAAGAAGGAAGACATAGACGAGTCAATCCCATACAGCAAACTTGTTGTTTTGGCCCGAAAAAAGGAGTTATCAGGCCATACAAGGGTGCAAAGGTGTCTGGCGCAAATCATGAAGGACAGAATCCTATATATGCCTCTCGCCGCCAAACACATTCCAAAGTGGATTTTAGATCTACTCGACTCCGAATTATTGGTAAAGTATCTTTCTGCAGAGCCTGATCACTTTCACCCACATATGGTTTCAGAATTTTATGCTAGGGCAGTTATGAACGATGATCAGAAATCTTTCAAAACTAGCATATATGGTAATATTGTGGAAGTTAGCACGGATTTACTTTCGAGAATGTTTGGGCTTCAAAATTATGGGACCAAGATATCTCAATACAAGATCAATGATCTTGCTGAGATGGAGAGACGTTGGAATTTGTGGAAAAAGCCAGGAGAATTGAAGGATAAGAAAGGGCAGGTGATTACTTTCAAGGTTGCTACACCGATCAATACTCTGTCTGATGAATACAAGCTCCTTGCGGAGATAGTAATCAAGATGCTTCAATGTGATGCTGGTTCCTACTCCGAACTCTCTGCTAAGAAATATGCTGTGATGATGGCCCTAACCGACAATGTCAGAGGAAATTGGGCAGAATTCTTCTTTGAGCGCTGGGCTGAACATGCTCGGAAGAATGACCACATGGCAGTAGACGGAACGTTCTCCTCGAACGTGAATTTTGGTTTAAAGATCAGAAAATATTTGGAGGTATTGTTCACCAACACAAGAGTAGATCGTGGAGTAGAACTTCTTCCCACAGACTACATTCCAGCAACAAGGAAGGAGCCTAAACCAGGAAATTTCAGAAATCCTCGCAAGCTGACAGGGAAATTGAATGTGGATAAAGATAAACCCCCATCCCCAGAAGAACCAGATGCAGCTACCACTGCAGTCCAGCAACTGCACCCTGCCATTCCCATGTCTGCGGAAGAAATCGCTCTACGTCAGACAAATGCTGAGACAGAGCACTGCTTCAAGAATCTCGAGGAGATTGAGAAGTTAGGCAACCTACCAGCAGATCAAATCAATGATATTATGACTGCAAAGGAAGCCGAACAACCTCCACTTACTCTTGGGGCTATGGCTTTGCCAATTCCAACGAAAAAGAGAACCAAAATCACCTCTCCTGCACAGAAAGCGAAGAAGAAGACCAGGAGAAAGCTTATTCTCACTACAGAATAGGAAGAATTAGAGAAAGCAGAAGCAGAGAAGAAGGCTGCTGAAGCCACTACAAAGGAAGCTGCTGACGTCGCAGCAGGAAAGACGTCTGCTGAAGACACAGCAGAGGAAGCTGCTGAAATCGATCCAGATTACATTCCTAGGTCATCCAAAAGCCTAGAAGAGCGCGCTCAGGGAGTAAGAAAAACTAAGAGACAGCGCGAAGCTCAAATGAGAGAGCTTGAGAAGAAAGAATATCAGAAGTTCATTGCTGAAATGACATTCGAAAGAAGAGACAGAAATTTCAAACGAATCAAGACAGCTGCTGAAGAACACCGAGCAAAGAAGGTTGCTCAACTGCTTGAAGGGGCACTCATAGAAGGAAATGCTGCCAAGAAAGGGAAAGCTATCAAAGACGGAAGGATCACCGTCTCAATTCCCCCAGTTGACAGTGAAGGGGTCATCTCATCTACACAAGATGCTATGACAGATGAAGAACTTGATAAAGCAATTCATGAAGGCAGATTCACTGAGGTAAAGTCGATTGTGGACTTAAAAAGCAGTTCTGATGAAGAACATCTCGTTCGTAGATCATCCCGCCGACTTCCAGGGAATCCAGATGCTGGACCTTCTGGAATTGACGAAGGGGGAAGTGGTGCTAGAAAAGAATCTGTTGAGCAGATTGAACACATGGAGGGTGGTTCATCTACTGAGCATGAAGTTTGCCAATCACAGATTGCTGAGCGAGAAATACGATCTCCACAGACTGCTATCGAGGAATCGTCTGCTAGATGTGAGGAAGTAATTCCTGATGAAGGTCCTCACACAGAAATACATCCTAATATCGATCTTGATGAAGAGTCCACAGGCGTATATGATGCAAAATCTCTAAGGATAATCTCCTCAGAAGGCGGGGATCTGCTTCGACGGTCATTCTTGAGGAGTAAGGCAAATCCTGCGTTTGAATTGCTGGGGCAAGAAATCGAAAAATTCATGACTGTGATATTTGAGAAGGATATCAGAGAAATCTTTGGCGACGTATTGGAGGAAGATACCCCTGAGGGAAAAATATTGGGAGAAGAGTTCAGACGATGGAAGACGTATGATTACATTTCTCAAGAACTTGGTATGGAGGACAGAGAAATAATGATGGCTTGGAAAGGGTTGAATTTTTGGAAGCATGAGGAATTATGGGCAAACGAATGCATGGATCAATCTCCTTGCACCAAGCAATACTCTGACAAGGCTGTCATTGACAGACTCCAGACAATCAAAGCTCACCGAAGATCGTCTTCTCCTCGATCCTTGCCAATGTCAACATTTGCCCCTAATGGATTATCTGATGGGCACATACAAATCTCAAGGCGTCAAGCCAAAGCTGCTGCTGAATACAAGAAACGCCAAGCAGAACTTGTGAAGGTCGAAGAATCAAAGCTTCAAGCTCGGTTGGCTGCGATTCGAGAGGAAGAAGAACGCAAAACTCAAAGGTTTGAGATTGTCGCATATCGGAACAGAGAGGAGGAATTGCAAGCCCACTTGTTAGCACTCTCTCTAGCAGAAGCAAAGAAACTCGAGGAAGCTGAAAGGATATCTGCTAGCAACTACTGGTCGAAGAGATACTGCTGACACAAGGAGCACAGAAGTAGTCATGGAGGAAATCTCCACATCCACTGCTAAAAGTCAAATCGTCATTGTTCCCACTATTTCATCCTTCTTTGCTACTCCGGTTAGCACGCTCCATCTTCCAACATATCTAGACTCTGTAGTTCAATTTGCCGTTCAAAGTGTTGCGTCCACTCTATCTGAGAGAATGGTGATCGAAGCCACAGACATAAGGAGGGAAATTGCGGTAGTCTAGTCCAATGTTGATATCATAACGGCCAGGGTGAACTCAGTCGAGTCCGAAGTTTCCTCTGTCAAGGACTCTGTACAAGAAGTAAAGACAGACGTAGCTGAGCATAAGCAACAGGTGGACAACAAGGTGAATTCCTTTTCTTCCAGATTTTTGGATGCAATCAAAGAGGGGGAAGCAAGGAGGATTGCTGAGGCTGCTGAGAGGAAGAAAGTAAAGGAAGCTAGAGCCGCTACAAAAGAAGAACAGAGAAGAATTCTTGAAGAAATAAAACGGAAAGAAGCTGAGCTGAAACAGAAGGAAACAGAAGTGAAAATCAAGATGCTCAAAGAAGAGAATGAGAGGTTGCCAAGGATCTGGAAACAGAGGCTGCTGAACGTGCATCTGCTAAGGAACTTTTGGACAAATTCGTGGAGCTAGCCTCAAGCAAATTCGATGAATTTGACAAGATGAAGAAACCTGCTCCAGACTCCTGATTTCCTCCCTACCTCTCTGGTATATTTTTTTTGTCCTACTTTGTCTCCGTCTAATCATTTTTCATTGTACTTGTAATTGATATATCATATGAATGAAAATTGATCAGACAGAGACAATCTCTCATTGTCAATCTCTGATTTTCACTGTGTGCATTAGTTGAAATACACTATCCGTGTATTCAACATATTTAAAAATTTATGGATTGAGAAAGTAAATGTCTGCTAATATTTTCTTGGGTGCTAGAATTTCTAGCATATTACCTTTGCAACATTTACTTATGCGTTTAATCGAGAAATATTTCCCAACATCTGTTGAGGGGGAATTTCATTTTTTTTGTTGCTTGAACTAAGGTGGATAAACTTTGTGTTAGATTGCTAGGATAGCTTAGTATTTTGTGAACACATACATTCTTCCTCTTAGCTTCAGCAAATGATTGTAAGCTTTGATCGCACCAAAAAGGGGGAAATTGTTGGGAAATTATTCCTAAAATCTCCCCTAGGATTTATTTGTAAAAAGGTTTTGTTGGATCAAACCTTAGTATATGGTCGATCATTTGCTGAATTCTAGATAGTCTAGCATATCCTGTAAAGTCCTGTATAGATTATAAATTGAGTTGTAATAGATTAGTCTGCTAGAGGATTTCCTAGCAGATATCGAAGGACAGCGGTTGCTAGAAGACATGCGCTAGCAGAATGCTAAGGCTTTAGCATTTGCTAACGCTCAGCAAACCTATAAAGATGCTAGCAGAACAGACGTCAAAGGATCGGGTGTCAAAGAAAACGTTCAGCAAACCAAGACACGATAGCAGATCGCTAATGAACATTAGTAGAGCAGAATGTCAAAAGCTGAAGCTATACTGCCGTTCTGACAAAAAGCACACACAAAGGACGAGACTTTCCCGAAGTAGCTCGAAAAGTACATATCAATAACAAAAAGCGACTGAACAAGTCTTATCACTCTCGGACAAAAGAAACGTTGTGTCTAACGGATATAGAGATTCAAGATTTGAATCTCCACCTATAAAAGGAAGGTCCAAAAGAGAGAATCGACTACTACTACGACTACTACTGCTTTAATCACTACAGACATTCGCAAACATTCAAGTGAGAGATTCCTTTGACAAAGCGAACAAAAGAAAAAGTAGTCAGCTGAGAGTCGTGAAAAGGAGTATTCAAAGCTCTCAACAACCAGAAGTGTCGCTCATTGATTTACTGACACTCCATTGAAGAGATTCTTGATTGCACTCAAGAATCCTCAATCATTGGGATACCTTTCTTTTCAGAAAGAATCCAACAGTCGAACACCTGAAAAGGTCTAGACTAAGACGGGCGTTTAGCCGTACTCAAAGGAAAGTCAAGAAGTGAATATAAAACTTCCAAAGTAGAAAAGGCAGGTGTTTCGAAGGTGTGCCCTTGACTCAGCCAAACCTACATCTGAGGAGTTCAGATTAACGGAGGATAGCTGTCAAGTA
>JAPKLW010007432.1:0-15080 GCA_026898455.1 Plectranthus barbatus | reverse complement strand
GGTGAACAGTAACCAGTCAATAGCTCTACTCCATGCTGATGAACAGTGTCAGCATGAGTCTTTGTCAGCCGCTTGCTGGTGAGACTTCTCTCAACTGGTAAGCACATCTCATGCTGGTGAACAGTAGCCAGCATGAGTCTTGATCAGCTGCGACTTACAACTCAAAAGACCTAAACAGGACTTTACATTTGAGATCTAGAGCTATCTAGAGACAAACTGACGCTGGTTGGACTTAGGATTTGATCCACCAAAACACTTAATCACCAAATCTAAGATCTAAGCTATCAGCTGGAGAAGGGAAACTTAGCCAGATTTCCCAACAGTTTTTCAAAGTAAGTTTATTTTCAAAATTGTTTTCTTGAGGTAATTAAATTTCAAAACCCTTTATTTTCAATTTTACCTATCCAGTACCTTAAGAACTCTTAAGTTAGTACTTAGGATTTTTTGTTGTTCCTTTCCTCGTGGGATCGATAATTTAATTTGCCGCTATATTATTAGCTTTGCTAAGTCACGGGTTAAAAATATACGCGATCAAATTTTGGCGCCGTTGCCGGGGACAGGACAGAATTGTCCTACTATTAACTTGTAATTAAAGTACTGATTTAGGCTGTAACATGTTATAAACACTCATTTTTTATTCAGTACGAAGGGCCATCGATCGACGCCCACATCAGTGTCGATCGACGCCTTCATCGTTTTATAGTTTTCAGTTTTATTTTGTTTTGTTCGTTTTGGTTAATCCGCAGTGCCATCTCACAAACTATTTTACTGTACAGGTAGTGCATGAGTACAAGAGCCCGAGCGAAGGATCCGCTTTATTACTATCCGGACATTGAAGCCACGTGCAGAAAAATCCGAAAGAATAAGCGCGCCCAAGAAGGCTCAAGTAATCAGGCAATGGCAGACGAAGTACCACAACCTAATGACATACCACAACAGCCGATTGTACAGCCACCACCACCAGGACTAACCTTGGAAGAGCAGACTGCTCTGGTCCAAGAAATCCAAGCCATGAGGGAACGGATGCAACAATTGATCCTAGACCGAGACAGGGGGAGAAACAACAGAAACCCTCGGTTCGGTCATAGGAATCCACTATTTGAGGATCAACCTGAGGATGAAGATGACGAGGATCAGGATCCTCCTGATAACTCAAATGATGAAGAGGAAGACGAAGAAGCCATGCAGAAGAGGTATCGACCTCAGTTCAAAGAAACCGACTTCAGAATCGGAATTAATGCAAATAATTTCGAGTTGAAGACTGGACTAGTTCAGATGGTTCAACAGAATCAGTTCGGCGGAAGGACTACTGAGGATCCATATGCCCACCTAGACAAATTTCTGATGCTCTGCAATACTGTCAAGATTGGAGGGGTCAGTAAAAGTGCCATCCGAATGCGTCTGTTCGCATTCTCACTGCGGGATAAGGCACAGTCTTGGTTTACTGCACTGGACAAGGGGAAGATCAGAACGTGGACCGAACTACGGAATGAGTTCCTCGAGAACTTCTTCCCTCCAAACATCATCAGATAAAGAAGGAAGGAAATCATTCAGTTTGCTCAAAGACCGGATGAGAGTTTCTATGAAGCGTGGGAACGCTACAAAGAACTACTCAGAGCCTGTCCAGGAAATGGTCTACCCCCGGGTGAACAAGCCGAGGCGTTCTATGAAGGCTTGAATGAAAGGACTGTTGAGTTGGTAGACACCACACTGGGGGATACCATCATGACAAAGAGCGGAAAGAAGGCCATGGAGTTCTTCCAAAAGATGGCCAACAACAATCAACGCTGGTCCTCAAGTAGACATAGACCCGTCAAAGCCGTCGATAAAATAGTGGAAAAGAAAGCTGCAGAAGAGCCGGACTTGGTTGCTCAAGTCAAGAAGCTTCAAGAGGAGTTCGCTTCCTTGAAGCACGAAAAGGCAGTAACTGTAGTGGAGCTTGTGCAGCCTCCCCCTGAAGGAGAACAAGCTGATGTGAATTTTGTTCAGAGGGGTGGTTACCAGAACAATAACTACCGTGGAGGTTACCAGCAGCAAAACCAGCACTACAACTACAATCACGCTAGGAACCACCCTGGGTTCTCCTACGCGAATCCTCAAGCTGCTGAACAACCACCTCCTGGATTTGCCGTACAAGACGGGGTAGTAGTCGACAAGAAGAAGCAAAATCTCTTGGAGATTTTGGCCAAATTCATGGAAGGATCCACTAGCAAGGTGAGTAAACTGGAGCATGAGATCTCTGGTGTGAATACCAAGATAGAGCAAATGCAGAAGCACGTCCAGATAATAGAGACTCAAGTCAGCCAGATCGCTGACGCTCTCGGAGCACAACATAAATCGGGGCAACTTCCTAGCAAGACACAGGTTAACCCCAAGAATCAGAATCAGAGAAATCAAGTGAACGCTATTATTCTGAGAGGGGGGAAATCCTATGAAGGGCCACAGAAAGCAAGGGCTGAATTGAAGGAGAACGAAGATGTCGAACAGGCCGACGAGACTGCCGACGACGAGTCACCATCGATCGACGATAAGCAATCGTCGATCGACGCCAGCAAAGAAGGGCCGTCGATTGACGAGCACAACCAGCATCGATCGACGCCTGCTCCAACTCCGCCTCCGAAAAAGCCGCCCTTGCCGTATCCGTTGCGGTTCGCCATAACCAAGATGAACGAAAGGTATGCACGCTTCCTGGAAAACATGAAGAAAGTGCATATCAATATTCCTCTGGTTGAAGCACTCCAAGAGATGTCATGATACATCAAGTTTCTGAAAGACATGGTCTCTCAGAAGCGACCTTTCATGGAACACAAGACGGTAAATCTCTTTGAATAATGCAGCGCCATCATATAGAAAAAGATGCTAATCAAGCGAGAGGATCCAGGTTCATTCACGATCTCTTGTGTCATCGGTGGAGAAACCTTCGGAAAAGTTCTCTGTGACTCTGGCGCCTCAATCAATTTGATGCCACTGTCAATTTTCAAGAGATTGGAAATTGGGAATATCAAGCCGACAACCATAACCTTACAGATGGCCGACCGATCGGTGTCCTATCCAAGAGGTATAGTGGAAGATGTGCTTGTAAAAGTGAAAGATTTCATAATTCCCGCCGACTTCGTGGTGCTTGACATGGAAGAAGATCGGAACATCCCTTTGATTCTGGGAAGACCGTTCCTAAAAATCGGTGGGGCTCTGATTGATATTCGAGACGGCAAACTGACATTCAGAGTCAACAATGAGTCAATGACTTTCTCTATTTATAAGGCGATGCAGAAGCACAATGATGGTAGCTACCAGGAGGAATGCCATATGATCGACTGTTTCAGCCCGGTATTCTCCTCTCCATTCGCCTCTCTCAAGGGTGAGCCGGATTTTCTGGAGAACTGCCTACAGCACTCACTCTTCTCGTCGTCAAATCTGGAGGAAGCAGAAGGAGAGATCGTGGATCTAGTGATGGAACTGGATGTGTTTGAGGAAGTAACTCGAGAGAAGGAGACCAAAAGAGAACCACTGTCGGGCCGATTTTGCCCAAAACGTAGAGACAGCAAGTCACCGTCGATCGACGGTGAAGGATTGTCGATCAACGGCAACTTCAGACCTCTGTCGATTGACGGTGGGTCAGCGTCGATCGACGCCCGAGCAGCAACAACCCATAAGTTTTCTTCGACAGAAACAGCGAGACGTGGAAAAGGGATTTCAGCTATAGAGTCATCGTCGATTGACGAACAGCCAGCGTCGATCGACGCTCCCTTCTGCAAGCCGAAGTCGAACTTCGATCCGCCAAATTTGGAACTCAAACCTCTCCCGACACATCTCAGGTACGCATTTCTGGGACCAAATGATACTTACCTTGTTATTGTTTCTGCCTACTTGACACAGGGGGAGTTGGAGAAGTTACTGCGAGTCCTACGGCAGTACAAAAACGCCATTGGATGGACATTGGGAGACATAAAAGGGATCAGCGCTTGGATGCTCAAGATCATTCTTGAGGAGAATGTTGCTCTAAAAAGACAAGCACAGCGGCGGTTGAACCCTATCATGCAAGAAGCTGTGAAGAAGGAGGTTCTCAAGCTTCTTGACCATGGGATGATATACCCAATCTCCGACAGCAAATGGGTGAGCCCTACACAAGTTGTAGAAAAGAAAGGAGGGATGCAGATAGTAAATAATGACGATGGAGAAGAAGTGGCAACAAGACCCGTCATGGGTTGGCAATTCTGCATAGATTATCGGGCATTGAATACCGCTACGTGCAAGGATCCCTTTCCTCTTCCCTTCATTGATCAGATGCTTGATCGTTTATCTTGTTACCCTTTCTATTGTTTTCTTGATGGTTATTCAGGGTACAACCAGATAGTTGTGGCGCCGGAAGATCAGCACAAGACCGCATTCACATGCCCTTATGGAGTTTTCGCCTACCGACAGATGCCATTCGGACTGTGCAATGCACCGGCTACTTTCGAGAGATGCATGATGGCAATCTTCCACGATCTGATCGAAGATGTCATGGAGGTATTTATGGATGATTTTTTTGTGTTTGGTAGTTCATTTGATGTTTGCTTGCAGAATCTAGCTACCGTACTGGAAAGATGCACCAAGACAAACCTCTGCCTCAACTGGGAGAAGTGCCACTTCATAGTGCAAGAAGGGATTGTGCTAGGACATCGAGTATCAACCGAAGGACTAGAGGTTGATCGAGCGAAAGTAGCAGCGATAGAAAAAATGCCGCCGCCAACGAATGTCAAAGTGGTGAGAAATTTCCTTGGACATGCAGGGTTCTACAGAAGGTTCATCAAGGACTTTTCAAAGATCTCACGGTCGTTGTGTAATCTACTAGAGAAGGATGTCTCTTTCGTCTTCGACGAGGACTGCATCCAAGCCTTCGAGAAGTTGAAAGCAACCCTCGTGACTGCTCCAGTGCTTACTTCTCCGGATTGGAGCGAGCCTTTCATCCTAATGTGCGACGCCAGCGACTATGCCGTTAGAGCAGCCTTGGGGCAATTGAAAGGAAAGCACTTCCATGTGATTCACTACGCCAGCAAGAGCATGAACCCGGCCCAGTGTAACTACACCACAATTGAGAAAGAAATGCTAGCAGTGGTATATGCCTTCGACAAGTTCCGGTCCTATCTGATAGGATCTAAAACTGTTATCTACACCGACCACGCAGCTATCAAGTACCTGTTCGCGAAGCAAGATGCGAAGCCGAGGCTGATAAGATGGATCCTGCTGCTCCAAGAGTTTGACCTGGAGATCAAGGATAGAAAGGGAAGTGAGAACGTGATTGCCGACCATCTTTCAAGACTCGAGCCACCAGCTGAAGGAGATGATCAGGAACTGAGGATCTGAGAGACCTTCCCGGACGAGCAAATTTGCGCCCTAAGGGATCTGAGAGAGACGTACGAGTCAAAGACACCATGGTACGTGGACTTCGCCAATTACTTGGTAGGCGGCGTACTCCCACCAGACTTCTCTCCTTATGCGAAGAAAAAGTTCCTCCACGATGTCAAACTCTATTATTGGGAGGACCCTTATCTTTGGAGGAGATGCGTAGATGGGATTATCCGGCGTTGCGTGCCGCAGAGTGGCATCAGATCTTCGCTGCCTGTCATTCAGCTCCTAGCGGTGTCCACCATTCAGCCAATCGGACAGCATTCAAGATCCTCGCGAGCGGATTCTACTGGCCTTCCATCTACGAGTTCTGTCGAAGATGGATTACAAGCTTTGATTGCTGCCAGAGAACCGACAGCATCTCGTGTAGGGATGAGATGCCCCAAATGCCTGTGGTCGAAGTCGAGATATTTGATGTGTGGGGGATCGACTTCATGGGACCATTCCCACCATCTCATGGGTTCTCCTACATCCTGCTCGCAGTGGACTATGTATCAAAATGGGTTGAAGTAGCTCCAACAGCTGCCAACGATTCAAAAGCAGTCATCAAATTCCTTCAGAAACTCATGACACGATTCGGCACGCCAAGAGCCCTAGTAAGTGATGGGGGGTCTCATTTTTGTAACAAATGGCTTGCCTCTATTCTTTGCAGGTACGGAGTCAAGCACCGCGTTACTACCCCCTACCATCCTCAAGGGAACGGGCTGACTGAACTCTCCAACAGAGAGATTAAGCAGATATTGGAGAAGACGGTGAAGCAGTGGAAGGATTGGGATGTGAAGCTCGATGATGCTCTTTGGGCATACCGCACTGCTTACAAGACTCCCACAGGGACCTCTCCTTATCAGCTTATCTTCGAAAAAGCTTGCCATCTCCCCGTGGAGATGGAGCACAAGGCTTGGAGAGCTGTGAAAGAGTTAAATCTAGACTGGAAGACGGCTGCATCAGAATGCGCCTTGGCGCTGAATGAACTGGAAGATTTTTGAGACGAGGCCTACGAGAACAGCATCATCTACAAGAGACGATCGAAAAGGTTCCACGACAGAGGAATCCGCCCACGCGTCTTTGGTCCGGGTAACAAAGTACTCTTATTCAAATCTCGACTTCGCTTCATGCCCGGGAAGCTGCAGTCAAAGTGGGCAGGCCCATATACCGTTGCCCGCCAATTTTGCAACGGTGTAGTCGAACTAGCTGGCCAAGATGGAAGGAACTTCACGGTAAACGGACAGAATTTAAAGCCGTACTACACCCCACTCGACATCTGCGTGGTGGAGAAGTACTATCTCAACCGTCCGTAAGGAAACAGGCATCGTCGAGCTAGCGACGTTAAACCAAGCACTTGTTGGGAGGTAACCCAACAATTTTCAGTTTTCAGTTTTTCAATTTCCAGAGTTAGAGTCCCGTCGATCGACGGAGGAAGTCCCGTCGATTGATGAAAGTTTTCAGGACCCATCGATCGACGATACATGCACCGTCGATCGAAGGAAAAATTTCTGCGAGAAAATTTTTTCTGATTTTAGCGTCGATCGACGGTCGCGATTCAGAGGCGTGGGGCAGAGAGTTATAAAACGGGATTTTCATCCCATTTTCAAACACAAACACACACGCACGCACCCTCTCAACCCAAAACACCCACGGTTCGATTTTTCTCTCCAAAACTCGCAAAATCCACGCAAGGTACATTTCCTAGACTACTCTTCTACGATTATTTAACGATTTTTGCATGATTTGAGCATGATTTTTGTAAATTTTGGCCTTGGAACCCTTATTTCAATTTCTTGCTCATGTGTCGATTTCATTGCAAATTTCGCTCATTGGTCGATATGTATGATAGTCTTAGTCGATATATGTGCTTGATGTGAATTTGTATCCGTTGGAATTGCCCGATTTTGATGATAGCAAGTTCGGGGGAAATCCTTAATTTGGGGAAATTTTTGAATTTTCATTTTTAAGGATAATTGTTGAATTGGGGATGTACATTGGTTGTTTGGGATGTGAATTGCATGAATTTGAAGTCAATTTTGCATGGGTAGAAGCAGGTTAGGCTTAATTGCGAATTTTGTTCGATAATTTTGTGCTTGAGAATTGTTTGATGATTGTTGGATATTTGCTAAACAATTCCTTATCTACCCTAGCAGCAAAAATGTCTGATTCACCGAATTTCACCACCCAAGAGGCCGTGGAGCGCTATCATAGGTTCGGGGGTAGAAAGTACACCATCAAGCAGACGTTGTACCCCTGCTCAAGGACGATGAAGAAACTCGGCATCCGGGAGGATGTTCTGACCATGCTGGATAGGGTTGGATGGAGGACCTGGATGACACGGCAATGGCCGACTTACCCATCGCTCATGCTGGAGTTTTTAGCAACCCTTGAGGTGTTCGAGGTCCAGCCGGAGTCCGAGCCCACCTCCATCAGTTTCCAGCTGAACAATGAGAGCCACATTCTTCCGAGGAACATCCACAACGAGATATGGGGAGTCCCAACTGACGGCACTGGCACCCCTACGGTGCGTTTCAACAATGTTGAATTTTGGAGGCTGATTGCAGCCGATGCCCTAGCTGATCCAAACCTCTTCGACGTTGGCAACCTGAAGGCGTCTTCAATCAACAACCCCGTGTTTCGCTACCTTCAGCGATGCATGGGGGTGTCCATCTCAAGACGGCACAAGAGTACCAAGGTGAGAGTGGGGGAGCTCTACGCCTTGTCCTGCTTCCTCACTGGAGACCACTTCAGCTTCGCTGCCCTCATCATGGACCATTGGAGGCACCAGCTCAAGGCCACCAAGGGCAACATTTGGAGTGGGGGATTGATCACCCCGATTGCCGAGCATCTGGGGATCGACTTGTCTGACCTCGAGGTACTTCAGGACGAGAAGGGATTTGGCACCGAGCTCTTAGTTCGGATGCAGGTTCTTCTACCCCGTGAGGGTGGATGGCTCTTGAAGATGTCAAACGGGGACAAGATCCCGTTGCCGCAGCCGGACCTCACCCGAGTCACCGATTATCACTTCCGTGATAATTGGTTGATGAGTTCCCCCGCCCACTTGGCGGTCATGGTTGGAGCCCGAGGAGGAGCAGGCACGTCCAGAGTCATTCGCCGACTGGAGCCACGGGCCGGATAGGGACAGTCTGATATCCCATCACAGCAGGGGATGGGGGATGATGCGCACGTGCAGCAGCACGTAGGAGTTGAGGATGCAGTGCCCGGATGGACAGGTGGGGCGTCAACCAGTCACTACCCCGGAGAGTCTTCCTCTTCCGGAGTTGACTTGGCAACCCTCTACCTCTACATGCAGCAGCAGGCAGCCTTGCAGGCGACGGAGCGGGAGCTTCAGGGCCAGTTTCGCCAGCACGTGACCATGAGGCTTGACACACTCGAGGATCATATGCAGAGACTGCTCCGGAACACCGAGCCGGACTCCACCAACGTTCGCCGCCAGCGAGAGCGTCGGACCCGCAGGCGGTTACTTGCCGATGATGCCGCCCCGGATACTGAGATGGATGACACCCCGAAGGATGAGTGAGGTATCGTTTCTCTTTTCTTATCTAACTTGTAAACTTGTCCACTCCTCGGAGTGAAACAAGTTTGGAGGGATGATGATCGGAAAAGGGAAACGTTTTTGTTTGTTTGTTTGTATTCCATTCACTACTTTCTTTTTATTTTTATTTTTGTGTCTTTTTGTGTTTTGTTTTCAAACCATCACCATCCTTGTTATTTTGCTTCAGTGTGAATAATTGATCTCTGCAAGGATTTTTCTTCAGAACTAGTACTACATTGAATTTCAATTTGTGGTATTTATTATGATAGGAAAGTCTAGACAATTATTTAGGAGCTTTTGAACATAGGGCAGTCGGAACTTTGGATTGTGTTGGTATTGAAAATATGATTTATCTTCTCCGTGAAATTTTGATTGTTGGTTGGGACTTGAGATATTTGTGAAATAAGCATGATAATCTATGTGATAGAGTAGCCGATGATAGGAGTCTTTTTATTTGATAAGTTGAGCTTTGAAGTATAAATTATTGCATGAAAACTGATTAACGTTGGATGATTTTTGAGGAAAACAAAATTCAGCCAAGAGAAAATTTGTGCCTATCTTTCTTTTTGTTGAGTGTCAGGATTAATGATTTATTTCCTAGAATTTGACTTATTTCTCTCTTAAGATTGCATTAAGTGTGGTAATAGGGTGAATATGATTTTAGGCAAGTTCTTTCATAGCCATCTCCCATACACTAACCTGAAATTTCCACTTGTAACCCCTTTGAGCCTAGAATGAAAATTTCTTTGAATAGAAGGGTTGAGGAATTGAAAATAGTGAAATATTTGGAAGGTGTTTGATGAGAGATATGAGTTTGAGTCCTAGAGGAAAGAATATGGGTTTCCATGGGGAGAAAAAGAAAAAGAAGTGAACATTGAGTGAAAAAGAAAGAAAGAAAAGAATTTATGAGTTTGATGATCGTAGTTCACTATCGAAAAAAAAAGAGAAACCCTAGAAAATTTTGTAAGGACAAGAAGGAATAAGGATGTGTTGTGGTTATGGTATGTTTGGTTTGTTGGGGAAGAATTGTAGAAATTTCAGTCATTTAGCCAAATTTATCCCACCTTTTAGGTAAGCCACATTACAACCAAAATAAGACCTAATTGATTCCCTGAAAATCCACACTAACAAGCAGTGGAGAGATGAGAAATCTGTCAAACTTATGGTGAAATAATCTGCAATCTTGGGTGAGTGAAAACAGAACCCTTTACTCTTTGAGCGATGAGTGCAAACACTTTCCGGTGAGGTTCCTCCTCAATAATTAACAATAAAAATCTGTTTTGACTGCATAATTTATATGAATGGGTGATGCTTGGATAATAAAATAGACTTATGAGGCAAAGCACACATTTATCTGCATATGATTTAAATTCTTATCTTACAGATTGATCGAGGACGATCAATGGTTTAAGTTTGGGGGAGTTGATAAGTTGATATTTTACCAACTTATCTATTGTTTCTTTGTCTATTTTGGTGATGTTTGAATCGTTTTTAGTGTCTTTTTGAGCATACATTGGCTTTTGTGCTTTTTATGGTGTGTTTGATGAATCATGCAGGTTTTTGGATGAAATTCAGAGGATTTTGGAAACTTGTTCGCCACAGCTTCAGAGAAGATCGACGAAAGAACTCGAAGAGGTCGACGCAGGAGTGCTGAAGCAGGACCACCGTCGATCGACGCTGCTTTGTCCTTCCCGTCGATCGACGAAGGATTGGTCGTCGATCGACGGAGTGTCGCGGGGCAGACCATATCTTTTCTATTTTCTGAAGATAAACACATATCTAACTCCTAGGTATGGTAGAATTCATCCACCACATCTATAAAAAGGCTGAAGAATTCGAAAATCAAAGAGGAGAACAAGAGGGATCAAGAGCAAGAGAGCAAAAGAGAGAGAGAGCAAGAGAGAAGAGAATTAAATTGAGAGAAACATCACAAGGAAGAAGAAGAAGAAGAAGAAGATCATTGGGTTGGAGATCGAATCTTTTGGGAAGATTCAGCTTTCCTTTTCATCTTTTCTTTTCTTGTTCATTGTCTATGATGATTAAGATTAGAATTATGTGCAACTAATTGTCTTCTCAGATTCTAAGTTTTCAAACTATCTATGTATGCATGTTTTGATTAATTGAAGTTATTTTTCCTTTCCCTCACAGTTTGTGAAATCTGGTTTTATTCTTAATCTTGAGTATGTTGGCCACTAACTTAGGATTACTAGTTGGAAATTAGAGACGTAACTGTAATAGTTTTCAATCAAAAGAGATTTTCACAATATAATCTGATTTCTTGTCGTAACTGAAGGAAATAGATTGTAGGAATAAATCCGTAGAACTGTAGGAGTTAGTTAATTAATCTTGAGACCGACAGGAGATAGATAATTAATTAATCTACTTTCTGAATTGTCCAACAAAGAAGTTCATAATAGCTTTCTGATGTTTCACTGTGTAGAGGAATTAAAATTGGAAGATAATCAATTTGTTTATGCATGTCATACTTGATAGGGAGAAAAGCCTAGAATCTGTACTTCTTATCCTTTAGGTTTTTCAAAGTAAGTTTATTTTAAAAATTGTTTTCTTGAGGTAATTAAATTTCAAAACCCTTTATTTTCAATTTTACCTATCCAGTACTTTAAGAACTCTTAAGTTAGTACTTAGGATTTTTCGTTGTTCCTTTCCTCGTGGGATCGATAATTTAATTTGCCGCTATATTATTAGCTTTGCTAAGTCGCGGGTTAAAAATATACGCGATCAGTAGCTCACGCAAGAGGTTCGCAATCCAAAGAACCTCGGAAGCAGTGTTCGTGATGGCACGGTACTCTGACTCACAACTCGAGCGGGAGACTGTGGGCTGCTTCTTTGCACTCCATGACACCAAGTTCGGACCTAGGAAAATAGAGTAACCATAGGTAGATCGCCTGGTGTCCGAACATCGCGCCCATTCTGCATCAGAATATCCATAGAGGAGGGACTCGCCTTTCGAGAAGGATAGGCCGAAGCGTACGGTACCCTTTAAATACCGAAGAATACGCTTTAAGCCTTGAAATTGCTCGACAGTAGGAGATTGCTGAAACTAACTCATGGTGTTAACGGAGTAAGCAAGATCCTCGAATGCGACACCGTCAGCGGCATACGTGATTCCCGACGCTAATGGCGTAGAGACTGGTTTAGCATCGATCATTTTAGCACGTTGAAGAATGTCGAGGGCGTACTTCGTCTGAGTTAGAAATAATCCTGTCGAAGAGGGATGAGCTTCTAAACCAAGAAAATATCCAAGCGACCCAATATCCTTTGTGGAAAATTCTGTGTTCAAGCGAACCATGAGAGTCGAAATAACTGAAGAATCATTGTCGGTGATGATTATGTCATCAACATAAACCAGTAGGTAAATAAGTGTCGCACGCTGGCTGAGCACGAAGAGTGACGTGTCAGAGGCACTGAAAATAAATCCAATTGACAGTAGAAAGGTCCGGAAACGCTGGTACTAGGCAAGAGGAGCATGTCGAAGACCATAGATAGCTTTCCGAAGGCGATAGATATGAGAAGGAAACCGAGAATCAATAAAGCCAGGGGGCTGTTCCATGAAGACCGGTGTGGAGAGATTTCCATTAAGGAAGGCATTTTTGACATCTAACTGCCTGAGAGGCCAAGAGAACATCAAAGCAATAGCAATAATTATGCGAACAGTAGAAGCTTTGACAACCAGGCACAAGGTGTGAGTGAAATCAAACCCAGGCACTTGGCTAAACCCTTGAGCCACTAAACGAGCTTTGTAACGATCAACAGAGCCATCCGCCTTTAGCTTTGTCCGATAAACCCATTTTTAACCAACCACATTTGTGTTTTCAGGCCGGGGAACCAAAGACCAGGTTCTGTTATCATGAAGAGCTTTGAGTTCTTCACGCATGGCGGCAGTCTATTCGGGAACTTTGAGCGCAGTCTTAATACCACGAGGCTCAGGCAACGCTGCAGAAACAGAAAACACAGAAACCAAGTTAATGTTAACCGGATACCGGGGTTTAAAAATCCTGGATTGTGTGCGCGTCTGCATGGGATGGCGATGCGCAGGGACAGGTGGTGGGGGTTCGACGGCTTGTGGTGTAGCATGTGGTTCATTTTCGGGATGTAGTGGTTCGGCAGGTTCGGGCAAATTTTGTGGAGGTGGGGCTGGTGAGGTGGAAGGAGGGGCCGTGAGGCATATGGGGCAGGGATGGTGCGTGGCCGTAATATATTCGCATGTGGATGAGGATGACGGGATGGGCTCGAAGTAGGCGGTGAGTTCAAGACGAGACAAGACTGTCGGAACGCTAGACCTAGAGTAGGGAAAGAAAGTTTCGTCGAAGCGAGCATGACGGGTGATGTATATACGAGAAGTGGAAGGGTCTAAGCAGCGGAAAACCTTGTGATTGGGACTATAGCCAACGAAAATGCAGGGGAGGCTACGGGGTTGAAGTTTGTGTTGTGTGTAATCAAGAAGACACAGAAAGACCCTACAGCCTTAGGGAAGCATAGGATGGCGTGTGGGTGAAAATGAGTTCGAATGGCGATTTGTTGTGTAGAACGGGTGTGGGTAAGCGATTTATGATATCAACGGCAGTACTAAAGGCTTCTACCCATAGAGAAAGAGGAGCGGAAGAGTGAAAAAGTAAAGAAAGACCCATTTTAGTAATGTGTCGATGTTTACGTTCTGCCCGGCCATTCTGAGATGGTGTGTATGTGCAAGAGATGAGGTGATGAATACCGGATTTAGCAAAATGAGATTGAAGACGGGTATTTGTGAATTCTATACCCCCATCGGTTTGAGATTTCTTAAGTTTACAGTTAAACTGATTTTCAACAAACGCATGAAAATTTAAGAATACGTCATAAAAATCAGATTTAGCTTTCAGAGGATAGAACCAGGTAAATCTAGAAAAGTCATCAATAAAAACTGCATAAAAATGAAAACCAGAAGTAGATTTAACAGAAGAAGGACCCCAAAGGTCACAATGTACTAAATCAAGAACATGAGAAGAACGTTTTTCAGAAATAGGAAAAGGCAAATGTGAGTTTTTAGCTAACTGATATGACGAACATAATGTACACTAGGGTAACACTACTACAAAATTGGGCTTTCCTGACAGGATTATCTGTCATTAATTATAAACTATTGTGACACATTTACCTATGCTGACACTATCATACACTGTTGTCTAAAGAAGTGTCACAATAGATTGTAGTCTTATAATAACAGTAGAGAGTGTCAAGATAACATGTTGGATAATGAATTTAATGAAACGACCTTCACTGTAAGTAAATAACTTTTATATCACATATTTAACTGTTAGGAAAAGTACTTAATTAATAATCATTCTTGCCACTAAAACTAATTTGCTAACAACCACTCCTGTAAGTACAAATATTTTTCCTCACACTTTAATTGTTGGTAAATAACTTTTAATTCACATATTAGTATGTTAGGATAAGTACATAAAATAACAACTATTATTGTCAATAAAATTATTTTTGCTCACACCTTTTGTTGCGGTGTATATATATCTAAATATGCTTATTATTATGGAAAAATAAGTTCTACTAACACCATATATTGTCATGTAAAGGTCATACTCATCAAAGGTGATTTTTTCAGACTGTTCAAATCGGACACGAATTAAACTAAACGCAAATTAACAAATAACATTCAAATATTATATAGAGAAATCAAACAAATGAAAACCCATAAGTTTCTTCAATTAACTTGAACAAATGAATATCAAGTCACAAAACACTAATCTGATGCATTCTAAACTTATTGATCAATCAATAACTCCCCAAAACAAAGGAGTACATATAAATATGACTACTAAACTAAAGTTAATATAACAAAAGAAATTGTAATTCAATATATTGAATGGAATACTACAAAAAAAAATAAACTGTCTTCATCATTTCTCATAGTAAGCCGAAACCTGTTAAGAAAACAATAATAAACATATAAATGCTCAATAATTAACATTGGATAATAAGAAACCTAGCTTGCTCAAACTAAAATTAAAATGCATAATAAAATTATTTTTTTACCAAATGTTTAGGCCAAGCGATACTTGCACCAAGTGCATCTAGAATGGTCTCTAATTGATAGAATGGTCGGATCAAGTGCTCATCACCATCAATTACAGTTTTT
>JAPKLW010007431.1:0-15080 GCA_026898455.1 Plectranthus barbatus | reverse complement strand
CGCTATACACACAGCTGCACCGCTCTCTGAAAACCCTTCCCTCTTTTGAATGTTTTAAAGACTGAAATTTTGTTTTACTTTCAGACTCGAAGGATTTATGTCTACTATTTAATTATCTTTTATTGAAATCAAAGTCTTTCATTTATCTGAATATTTGAAACTGCTTATCAAAACCTGAAACATCAATGTAACGTGGCCTCATATGGGGAAGGTCAGCTGGGGGCGTTACAAACCCCTTCAAATACACTCCAATTTTTTTCACAGACGGATGAACTAGAAATGAGTGAGAGGATCCTCATAGCCAATCTTTGTAAATTGGGAGTTACAACAGAAAAAATTTACCACCATTGCACTAAATAAACAAAATCAAACAATAAATAACTTTTGTAAAATTATAGAAACAACAAAATTAATTATATATTTACCTGGATCAAATTTGGCTTTTTTGAAGAGCATGTTTTCACTGCATTTGATTTTTCAAAAGTTGCATTTTTGTATTTGTATATAGAAAGCTCTTCCAACATGATCTTATTTTGCATATCATCATCACCGAGGAATAAGATATTCATGCAACCATCATACCAAGCAAAACATCTTTGTGTGAACGATGGAGATGATTCTTGTAATGGTAGTATGGATTTAACCTATAAGCTGACAAGTGTAATGGACTATCAAGTCTGTCTTTCATTTTCTCATCAATTACTTCAATGACAGGCTCATAGGTTTTTGGAACATTATTCAAAACAACCTTGATATCTTCCTTTGCTTGAAGAAGCTCTCCATTCACAATAATGGCTTTCTATCAGAATCAGCAATCCGAAGCACCTTAATCAAAGGTGTGAACATTCGCAGACAAAGCGTCACACCATTCCAAAACGCATTGAAGCAAGTTATCCTTTAGCACTCTTGGAAAATCTGCATTTGTCCCATTTTGAACTTCCAAACATCATCATGAAATCTGATTTTTTGTCATTCGAATTTTGTAATGTCAGAAAGGATGAAGTAAATCGTGTCACTCCGGGCCTCACAATATCCCTTGTGTTTGTATGTTCTCTCATCATCGCCAAGACTTTGTGATGTGCATAAATAAAAATTATCAACTCCTTTGCTTGATCAATATATTTCTTGAACCTTGGCTATTTTGCTATTGCTTCAAGCATGAGGTTTATGGTATGTGCAGCACATGAAACCCAAAAGATTTTTGATCTCTTCTCTTTTAACTACTGCTTGACACCCATATTATTTAATGCATTACAACCTGAACCACATTATCAGGGCCAATATCCTCAATGCATTTATCCACAATCTCAAAGATGACTACACTTGTGTGTGCTACATATGAATAGTCTTTAGAGAAAAGAAAAACAGTACCCAAACGTGAATTAGCTCACAAATTCATTATGCTTCTTCTTTTTGTATCACTCCAAGCGTATGCCATGATTGAACATCCATGTATTTTCCACTCTTCTTCATGTTTCTTCAACATTTCTGTGGTTCTAGCAACCTCTTTCTTCAATAAAGGTACTGTCAACTCATATATCGTGTATGTGGTAAAAATCCCAGTCCAAATTGACCAATTGCTTCTACCATTAATTTGAAGCTATCTAGCTCCACAAAAATAAATGGAATTCCTCCTTCATAAAACCATAGTCTTTGATAGCATCCATTCTTTGCTTGAAAAACACATCATTGATGTTTTGCTCCTGCAATCTGCTTCCTCCAGAACCTATAGAACTCTCGGGATTTATAGCACTAATAAACATATCAATAGGACCTAGAGTGCATGGTGATTTGGTGGTCCCGAGAGATTCATGCAACTTATCTTCATAAATATCCTCTTCACTTGAGCGTTTGTTAATATTAATAGTTGATCTCAACTGTTCTCATTCATCCTTCTACTTTTTTCTTTTGAGTTTTGCTTCATTAAATCATTCCTGCAAATCACTTGATCTTTTTTTGAAGATTTTGAGCAAGGAACAACATTCTCTGATGCATTTGCAATGTGTTCTTTAAGTGTATGAATCCCCCCACTCACAATTTTCCCACATTTTGAACATTGAACTTTATCTATGTTCTTGCCGTCAAGTAAACCGACTAATATCTGCCCATTTCGAGTACTCGACCACCCAAACCGACTACTCCCGCCACCCAGCCCGCCCAACCGAGTACTCTTTGAGTACCCACCGCTTAAAAAATGCCCAGAGCTGCTGATTACATGGTTCTCGCCTCGGCCAGGGGCCGCCGAGCACCTAGGCGCTGAGTAGACGGCCGCCTAGGCCGAGTTTTGGTTATGTGTCATGTAGTATCTGTATGTGTTTTTAGTTAGGTAAAACCATTTCTCATCTATGTGATTAACATTTTCTATATATGACTTGCAAACTAAGCTCATCCTTAACAATTTATGTGGAGCTGCCAAATCTAGTTTTATGATATTTGTGTGTAGTCTGATAAGATTATCTTTAGTCGATTTTCCCACAATAAATTTTGAAAGATTAATACTATCTACAAGGGTTCTAATTGTACCTTCTTTCGATAATTTACTTGTTGAATTTGATCAACATTTACCTCATGTTTTCTCATTCAGGCAAGTCTCTTGTTCACCACTTCTATAAAACCACCTCTTGCTTTTTGGTTTTTGACAGATTCCCATAATCTTGCGCCAGTCCTGCTACAACAATTGAAGTGTGTGCAACAACTTCTTTCATCTTCCCTCTTGCAAGCACACCACTTTTGCAGTTAACAAACATAAATTGTAGCATATTTTCTTTAGTTTCTTGGGATAAATCATTTTGTAATTCCATTTTTTGTTTGAATATTTGTTGTGATGTTAATTATGAAATTTGGGTATGTATTTATAGACTAAGTTTCTGAAAAAATTGAATTCAAATTGTAATTTGGTCCCAAATTTTTGTATGTATTAATCTGAAAATTTGGCTCCAGTTTTTGGAGTTATTTTTTTTGCCTCCATTGTTTGCTTTTTAATTTGTTTTTTATTATTAATGATGTATTTAAAATCCCTAATCACTCATTACATTGATTATTATGTCCTTTGTTAAGTGATCAATTCATAAGAAACATAGAGAATATTAACTAAAAATAAAATCTTCAATGTTTAATACTATAACCCATAATTTACAATCTTTATTCAATAATATCTAATTAAAAAATAAAAATATAATTAAAAATATATAAGTAATTCAAATATATATTGTGTTAGGCTGCATTGGGTTAGATAAAATCCAAGACCTAGTAAAAAAATACACGACTCTCTCTCTTCTTCATCATTGTTACATATTAGTGATAGGGAGCTACAATCCAAGCCGGAATAATCCTTCCCGATTATAAAAACTTTTTTTTTATAAGAATTTTTTTTATTAAACTTTTTTTTAATAAAATTATTATAAATTCATATATTTTTCATAAATAGGAAAATATATACACGAAAATAAGGGCCACCCATACATATTTACCATTCATAGACATCCATGAAATTTAGAACTTACAAGTCCCTATCATTGACAAAAGAATGCATATGCACCACATTTTGGCTTGAGCATATACTACCTTGCATTTTAATTCCTTCCCACCTATACACTGTCGACATGCATAATTTTAAGTAAAAAATAATTTGGGAAAACGTGGATATTTATAAATCAGTTATAAATTATACTCCCTCCGTCCCGGTGAAGTAGTCCCTTTTCTTTTCGGCACGGGAATTAAGGGTTGTGAGTGTAGTGGAATTAATATTTTATTGGTGAGTGTGAAAAAGGTTGCCATTTTAGGAAAATTGGACTATTCTATGGGACAAACAAAAAACGAAAGTGGGACTACTTCAATGGGACGGAGGGAGTATAAAAAAGTGATTCATAGTCTAGCACGTGTTATTTGAGTCTAACAATGGTGAATAGAGCAATAAATAAATAATTGACTCGGTAACTATATAGCTATACACAATGTTATTGGGTATATTATATTTTGCTTGAAAATTGGTATATCTTTGTTTGGAGACATTTATAGTGGTGCGGGTTGAACTCATTATTTGTTACAAGTTGGAGGTGGAAAAGTGACTTAAAGTATTTTATTTGTATTTAATAAGTCATGAATTGGAGTTTTAATAAATACTTTGGAGGAGAGATTTAAATTAATATATTTTATTTTTATTTTTAAAATTGAACTCATTCTATTAAAAATAGTGGTATAATCGAACTCAGTTGGGCTTATTATACAGTGTGTTACCTAAATTTAATTCATTTACTTTTAGCCAAACTTTAAGTTTTTTTTTTGCAAATACTTAAGTTCACTAACTCAATCAAGCCTCTAAGTAGATGAGAGGTAAGGAGTTAAAAACCCTCCACAACTCTAATTTAACATTATTTCAATTTTTTTAAATGTAAAAATTTAAAGTTTAATGTTAGTGTTGAACGAAATTTAAAGTTTGAATTTCACCGATAAGTCTTGCTGGCGAAGAACTAATATTGGTTGAAGTATGGTTGACGATCAGTGACGAATCCAAAAATTTAAGATTAAGGGTGTAATATATAAATAAAAAAAATTGGAGGTATATTATGAAAAAATATATATAAATAATATAAATATACACATATTTAATTAAAAAATTTGAAGCACAAATATACACCATGTTGAATAATGGATCCGGCCATGTTGACGATGATTTTGTCCAAATACCAATTGCCTAAAATCAGTTTATTTTAGTTCCTAGCAAAATAGTATTAATTCTACTAAAAAACTTATTATCATTTTTATTAATTTTAAACAAATTCAAACAAAATTTTATTAGATCAAAAGATTAAGTAGCTGACGAGTAACTTATATATTTAACTCCTTTTTAACTATAGTTGAATTAAGTAGTTGTCTTGATGAGGTGAGTTGTATGAATTGAAACCCTATATTCATTAATGGATATTGGAGAGTGTAAAAAACACATGATTATTTGAGTTGTGGATTCCAAGTAAGCTATGTGGATCAAAATAGTCCATGAAGTTGTATATATCTATGTGCGTCTCATTTAAATTGTGTCTCACTAATGGACAAGTACTTCCTACAAAATTCATATAACTTCTCATATTTTATAATATCTATATATATATATATATATATATAGATCCACTCAATTGTTAAAATTAAAGTTTGTGCTAAATATGAATGAATCTCAATCATTGCATTGATAGCATCAATGATTGAGATTAAAGCATCAAAGATTAAAAATTAAGCATAACTCTCACTCGTGCTTAATTGCTTCATAAATGAAGTTTAATTCGAATAAGCATGATTTATAAAGCAAAAAAACATAAAATCTGGAAAATATTATAATCTCAACTATTATTATTTGAAATAAATGGTGTAGATTCATTCCTATTTAGTACAAACTAACTTTTAGTATGAGATCCACTCCATATATATTTATATATATATGAACAGAATATTATTTTCTAACATGGAAAGTGCTCTCTAGCTATATATCTTGACAAATAAACCTAGGTTGTATCTAAGCGTCCCTTGAAGATTTTATGTTTACAACTTATTTGGTTGGTCTCGTGATTTACCAAAACAGTATACACATGTTTTATGTGTGCAAATTAGAGTTCAAACCTACAAAAATAATTTACAGAAATCAATTTAATTCAATTCACTGGTACTATTGCACCTGTAAAATCAGCAGACAGTATCATAAATTATTATTGGATCCATTCATTGAATTCATTCCCTTCAACTTTCTTGAAATATTGCCTTATGAAATTTACTTTCTACATTTGTTCTACTGTAAAATAAATTAATATATATTGTTTTAAATCATTTTTAATATTAAAATATAACACTATTCCAATAAAAACATAAAGACAAAAACTTGCGTTAGGCAGACCTTAACAGTTTAGGCGGGTTTTATCCTACCCAAATGGGTTGACCCATCCCAAATAGGGTTTATTAATCCCAATTAAGGTATATTATATGGATTTGGACTTGGGTCAATGGATAAAACCCGCCTAAATCGTTTAGGCCTGCCTAACCCAAGACCTTCGCAAACATAAAACCTACCGATAAATATGTCTTTATATATATATATATATTTATTATATATCGAGTAAATTATTATTCATATTTAATTATAAATTATAATGGTTATATACCTATTATATTTTGTATTCATTACCTAAAATACCATATTATATTTTATGAAAACTGTGTTTAAGCGGGGGATTTTTTAATTGGATTTATTCTTTTATACAGAAATAGAGTAGTGTAAATATTCAAGAAATATCAAGTTTAAATATTAATCAACAAAAAACAGTACATAACGCATATTATGCAGGAAAGAGATAAGAAGATGTTGGTGAAAAACAACCCCTACATAGACATAGTACCATTCTTTCTATAGTATCTCATTTTAATCTTTACACAAACTATATGTGAAGTATGTGATTTTATTTTAACCCACTCTAAATAAGAATCCATTGCAATCATCCAATAAATAAATCAATTCTATATATTACAAATCTTCATCAGAAAAAAAAGAGAGTTAATTGGAAAAGTTCATTGGCTAATGGTTGGAATTGGGAGATTTGATTTCAGGTCTATAAATATCTAATTTTTCAGAATTAAATGACGTTAGACTGATCTAAATGTTAAGTAGATGATTATAATATATTAAGTTTTTTTAAATATTTTAATAGGTTGTGCATTCAGTTGTTTCTTTTCCAATTTTATCCGCTTGAACCCAAAACCAAATATTTCGGTCGGTTTCCACTATTTATTTGTGTATAGACGAATTTGATTTGAAAAAAAATATTCTTATTTAATTTTGGCTGGGCTATGTTTGAAATGGGCTGCAGCTCTTGGGCCAATATTGCTGCTATTTGTAATTCTTGCTGCGCATTATAGAAATAGTAAAATTTATTAACATCTATTTTCACGTACTTAAAACATTATATACATTTAAGAAATAGTTAGTGTAGTATTGTAATATTTTCCAGAATTTTGTTATTAATTTTTCTTTAAAAAAAGTTGCATAGGAATAAAACGTGCGAAACGAGGAAATGGAAGAAGGGCGTGAATCGATCCTTGTGCACGGGAATGAAATTGTAAAATAACTACCGGGAATAAGGGAGCTCCATAACTACTCAAGTAGCTCGAATCCGAACTCAGTTAGATTAATGGAGTTAAATTCAGGTTTTTTAAAAAAGTTGATTTCCACTAACTCGTGAGCAGACTTGACTTATATACCCCTCATTTGAAATCTTTCGTTTCCATTTGTATATTTTTTTGACTTAATTCGCGAGATCTAGTTTGCACTGTGGCCTACTAGACAATTAGTTGCCCAGTTTTGATACAGTATGAGTTATAATTTTTATCTCTTCCGATCATGGCACATTCACTACATCCCTATATATATATTTCATAAAAATAAATATAATTCATTTGTAATATAATGGGACCATTTATCATAACAGAAAAACGACAACAGTATCGATGTAGCTCTTAGCCTTCGACCACCACGGTGGTCATTTATTATTAAAAAAGCAATAAAGAATCCATCAGAATGTGTCTTCCACCACCGTAAGGTCGGCGGCGGCCACGGCGGGAGGCTTGCACTGCGTTTCACAATCCTTGAAGCAATTTGGATTGTTGCCTAATCGAGTGCAGTTAATGACGCAGCTCCCTGACCTCTGTTGTAAAACTCGGCCTGGGCGGCCGAGTACTCGCCGCCTAGGCGTTGGGCGGCCCTTGCCGAGCCGAGTAACCCCTACTCGGTCCTTCTAGGCGGTTTTTTTTAGTCGGTGAGTACTCGGTGTGGGCGGGCAATGGTGGTGTTGCTGATTTTCTCATTCAATTACACATGACTCGAAATCATCAGCTTCAACTGAGTAATTGAATGAGAAAATCAGCAGCAGCACCACTGCAAAAACCATCCCAATTCTTGAGAATTTCATTTCGAACAACTTTAATATATTATTTCAAAAATAAAAGATATACAAATGAAGTAAGGATGATTTTCATACGTACCGGACTACGTATATATAATGGGTTGAAGTATAATTGCATGTTTACCATATGATTTAGGTGATTTAGAATATATAATTTGAGGCAGATTTCCAAGAATTTAATTTTGGATTCATTGCCTAAACAAAATTGTTAAAATAGGCCTACAGAATTGGAAGGCGCCTCGGCCTACCGAGTATAATGCCATATCCAGCAGCAAACTTTATAATACTGCAAACTCTATCTTATTTTGTAGTTAAATCTCATGTTTTCATTTCTGACTTTATTTTTTTCTCTATAAAAGAATTCCATTTTGATTCTTACTATTTATTTAATTTTTTGAATCAAATTGTTGGGTGCAATCACCCTCACCGACGTTACAGGACCCTGATTACCGCCGGATTCCGAATCAACTCTGATTGAGTTGATTTCCACGTTCCAGCGCAGCAACATATCTTTTTCTCCAGACAGCTCCACAGCCTTGAACGGAACAACATCGGCGCTTGATTCTCCGAACAACAGCAGCTCCTCGCGGTGTGGTGTTGCGCCTGCTCTGTCGCCTTCTCTTTCGTCAGACTTGTTGGCTCAACACTCACCTTAGTGTGCTGACTCTGCCCTACCACGGCCACTAGGAAAGAGGATGGGTTGCAGGCCTAAAACTACACTCACAGCACTCAATCTTCACAAAGGGACTGGAGGATGATCACTCAAGAACTCCGGTGAACTCACGAAGAAACACTCGAATCACAGAAAGAGAGGGAGAGGATCGTAGAGAGAGAGAGAGTGAAGAGTGCGGCTAGGGTTCAGAATGAATGTGTGCAGAGATTATGGTTCCCAATCTATTTATCCATTGGGCCAAGTCTAACAATATTCAGTTGGGCCAAAGTAACAAACCCACAACTAATTTCCAATCCATAAACCAAACCCACAACAAATTAAGACTGGGATATAGGATCGGGCCTACCCTCCAACATTCTCCACCTTAGGCTCGATGGTTTGCGGAGACATTAGCACTTATTTGGTGGTCATCATAGCCGGTGCCTCGCGTTATTCATGTACGAGGACTTTCGGGGCTAAGGAGTAGGCACACCACCACACAAGGACAATACCTACAACACAGAAAAGCAAAACACAAAGTTTAGCTCAAAAAAGGAACACAAAGTTCATAAATACCAAGAATTAATTAATGCTGAAACATATCATCAAGGATCAACCAGTGTCAAGATTCAAGATGTTTTGACACGAAGTAAATTTCTCAACAGACAGACACTTAGTACCCATGTCTGCAGGATTAAATTGAGTAGCTATCTTTTCTAAGGAAATTAAATCATTTTCAACTATGTGACGAATGAAATGGAACCTAACATCTATATGTTTAGTTCTATCATGAAAAACAGGGTTTTTACATAGTTGAATAGCAGATTGAGAGTCTGAAAAAACAGTAGGTATATCCTTCAAATAACCTATTTCAGATAGCAGACCCTTCAACCATAAAGCTTCCTTAATAACATCAGTTATAGCAATGTACTCAGATTCAGTGGTGGATAAAGCAACTATATGTTGTAACTGTGATTTCCAACTAATGCATGAGCCACATAGGGTGAAAATATAAGAAGTAGTTGATTTCCTATTGTCTCTATCATTAGAATAATTTGAATCCACATAACCAACCAGTTTTACACCACTAGAACACTTAGCAAATCTCAAACCAACATGATTGGAATATTTAAGAAATCTGAGTAACCATTTTAAAGCTTCCCAGTGGGGCTTACCAGGATTTGCCATGTACCTGCTTAAGCATGACACAACATATGCTATGTCCGGCCTAGTGCTAACCATTAAGTACATAACTGAACCTATAGCATTAGAATACGGTACATTCTTCATGTCAAGTATTTCAGAATTAGTCTTGGGAGACTGCTCATTACTTAGAATAAAATGAGAAGCTAAAGGCACATGAGCAGCTTTAGATTCAGCCATAGAAAATTTAGACAGGATTTTTGAAATGTAAGCACTTTGGTTCACAATAAGAACTGAATTAGCTCTATTTCTTTCTATATCCATGCCTAAGATCCGTCTAGCATCACCTAGATCTTTCATTTTAAAGTTGTTACTCAAACTAACTTGAACATGCTTAACAGATTGCAAACAGGGGCTGACAATTAACATATCATCCACATAGAGGAGCAAAAAAGTAGGAATCTTATCAGACAACTTGTAATATAAGCAATGATCATAAACACTTCTATTAAATCCTAAAGATTTCATAACATGATCAAACTTAATGTTCCATTGTCTAGGGGACTGTTTTAGGCCATAAAGAGATTTCTTAAGGAGACACACATAATCAGGATATTTAGCATCAACAAAGCCTTCGGGCTGATTCATGTATATATCGACATCCAAGTCTCCATATAGAAAAGCAGTGGTAACATCCATTTGCTCCATTTCCCAAATTAAATGAGCAACAAGGGCAAACATAATGCGCACAGTGGTAAATTTCACAACAGGGGCAAATATCTCAGTATAATCTATCCCTTCTCTTTGAGTGAAACCTTTGGCCACTAGCCCAGCCTTATATCTCACTGTTTTCCCATCATTTTTAATCTTAAATAGCCATTTACAGTCAACCACTGAGGTAGACGGCTTTCTTTTTACTAGCACCCAAGTTTTATTATCATGCAAGCTATTTATTTCATCACGCATAGCATTCAGCCACATACTGGAGTTTGATGACTCAATAGCCTCTTTATAATTAGACCTTGGTTAATTGCCATCAAGCTCTTCAAACACATTAAAGGCATGCATGGCAAGTTCATAATCATCAAATTTCCTATTAGCAGTTACATGGCGCCTAATTCTATCCCTAGAAAGTATGTATTCATTCAGATTTTCAGACATAGGAGCTGAATTATCAATGTTAGCTCCACCTCGATTATTATTCTCATAATGATATTCAACATTTTCAAAATTTTCAGAATTAATGCTATCTTCCCCCTGAATGTCATTAATTTCAGACTCATTAACAGTTTTAGGAGGCTCCACCTCACTCAGAGTGCTCTCAGTAGTAACAGCAGGCATAGAGTTCACATAACAGGGAAATTCATGCTCATTAAAGTAATATCTCTACTGATAATCACTTTAAAATCAAAGTTAGTCACATCCCAGACTCTATACCCCTTAACCCCTTCAGGATAACCTAGAAACACACATTTTCTAGCTTTTGGATCAAGTTTGTCAGCATTTTGATGCACATACGCAGTACAGCCAAACACACGAAGATTAGACAAATCTATAGGCTTGTTACTGAAAACAGACTCAGGACATCTCCCATTTAAGGGGACAGACGGAGACCTATTAATCAAATATGCTGCTATCATTACAGCTTCTCCCCAAAAAGACTTATTTAGACCACTAATTGTCATCATGCACCTAACCCTTTCAAGTAAAGTCCTATTCATTCTTTCAGCAATCCCGTTTTGCTGGGGGTTATAAGGCACGGTTTTATGTATTTTAATTCCATAATTGGCACACAAAGTATCCATAGAGTTGTTACAAAATTCAAGGCCATTATCAGTTCTTAAGGCCTTTATCTTCCTACCAGTTTGGTTTTCAGTCAGAGTTTTCCACTTTTTAAAACACACAAAGACATCTGATTTATATTCCATGAGAAATACCCAAACTTTTCTGGAAAAATCATCAATTATTGACAGAAAATACCTCTTCCCCCCATGTGTAGGTTCACTAGAAGGTCCCCACACATCAGCATGCAAGTATTCTAGTATAGAAGAGCTCTTAGGCACATTGGGATGCACAGAAGAAGGGAATGATACTCTGTTTTGCTTTCATAGAATGCAGAATTCACAGAATGGCAGTTTAGACACATTATCTTTACCAAACAGACCCTCTTTCTTCAAAATATCAAGGCCTTTATTGCTCATGTGCCCTAATCTCCTATGCCACAAAACAGTTTTATCTTCATGCACATTATTAACTGCATTGGCACTACGCACAGGTTCACCACAACATATATACAAATTATTTCTTTTAACAGCTTTGAAAATTACCATAGAACCTTGCATAATTTTCATCACACCCTTCCCCCATCTTCCCTCTAGCCCCTCATTCTCTAATGCAGCACATGATAACAGATTATAGCACAAATCAGGCACGTATCTTACATTTTTCAAAGTAAATAGGCAACCAGATTCAAATTTTAGTTTAATGTCACCTATACCTATTACTTTACATTTCTTTTCATTAGCTAGAGAAATGTAGCCATTTTCAACGTGTTTCATGTTTGTGAACAAGTGCTTGTGTGGTGAAATATGAAAGGTGCAGCCACTGTCAACAAGCCAATCATATTCACTCAAATCATTTACACACGCATTAGCAGACAAGGAAGGAGAGGAACATTTAGAGTCAATGACCATGTAAACATCACCAAGATTATCACAGGGAGCAGCATTAGCATTTGCATTAGCATTTTGAGATTCATTTCTTTTTCTTTTTGGTTTAGTACATTGTTTGATATAATGCCCGGTTTCCCCACAGTTGTAACACCTTCTTCCCCTAGTCCTAGACTTGGACCTATTTCTCCTCTCATTTTGGACTCTATTCCCATCCTCAACAGAGTTTTGTTCATTCTTCCTATTAGATTTATCATATCGGTTCTTAGACCTCCCTCTAACATGAAAAACCTCATTATTCCCTTTGTTTCTACCCCTGCCATGTTTCAGATCCTGTTCTTTACTCTTTAAACCACTAGTTACAGTTTCTAGAGTAATGCTATCTCTTCCATATTTTATAGCAGATTTCAGATCGTTATAGGAATCAGGAATAACATTCAACAGAGCTATAGGGGCATAATCATCAATATGTTTATCTCCAGTCAACTTAATGTCTTGAATTACTTTATTGAAAATGTCTAAATTCTCATCCATATCTTTGCCCAAATCAAGTTTAAATCTAAAGAATGTTTCAAGCAGATACATTTTACTGGGACAAGATTTTTCAGTATATAATTCCTCTAGTTTTTCCCAAAGAGTTTTAGCATTTTCAATAACACCAACTTTTCTAATAACAGAATCAGAGAGGTTCAAGAAAATTGTTGAGCATGCTAATTCGTTCATTTCGACACGTTTTTCAGGAGTGTCGGTATCAAGATAAGCATCAGAAACAGCCCTATAAACTTTTTGTTGAATTAAAACACATTTTATTTTTTGTTTCCATATAGTAAAGTCTATTTTGCCATTAAAGGGGGCCATACCATAGGAATTAGAGCTAGAAGCCATTTTCAAACCACACAAAATGGGAAAACAGATAGCCACAGTCAGGAGTAACACAAAATCAGGTTCCAAGCCTTTCAATCTTTCATACAAGCAAGCAGCAAGACAGATTGCAGCAATAGAGGTCACAGTTATTAGAAGTTTCTTACACAGAGATTGCAACTTGTCCAAATTACAAGCTAAAGATCTACCCAAGACCTTAGACAGGAAGTGAGTCACACTCAGATTCTCACACAGCATGAGACAAACACTGTAAGCAGCGGAAACACAAAGAAGTAACACCCAGGAATATGCACCGAATCAGAATTGTAAACACAGATTGCAAGAAATGTGCAAGAAAGTAAACATTTACACTCCGATAGAGTGAAATAATGGGAATGGGTGAATTGGACCAAAAGCTGGGGAATGGGGAAAGGGACAAGCGCCTTGCGGCGGAAACAAGCAACCACGTAGACAAGTTGAAAACAGAAAAATTCCAAATCCTGGATCTAGTAATCTGAAAAAGAGGAGAGGTTTTGATTTATACCCGAGCGGCGACCCTAGATGAGGGTACTGCTATCTTACCTCTCGCGTCCTGGGACGCCGACGACGCGAATCCTTCAGCAACGAGTCAAGCGGCGGTGGGGGTAACCTGGCTCTGATACCACTGTTGGGTGCAATCACCCTCACCGACGTTACAGGACCCTGATTACCGCCGGATTCCGAATCAACTCTGATTGAGTTGATTTCCACGTTCCAGTGCAGTAGCAGATCTTCTTCTCCAGACAGCTCCACAACCTTGAACGGAGACTACTTTAATTGTAATTAGTTTTTATTGTATTGTATTTTCTATGAGTTATTATTATGATCAGGTTAATGTAATGCATTTGTAATGTATTTGGTCTATGTTTAAATAACTAAAATGTTTGTATTATAATTTTGTATCAAAACACTAAAATTACTAAAAGTTACATAATTTAAAAATATTGTATAATCGAAAAGAGAAGAAAAAAAAAAAAAAAAGCAACGAAACTGAAATAAAAGCAAACAAAAAATATAAAAACAAAAAGAAAAAGAAAGAAGCAAAATGGGGATGAAGATAGAGGATTAATAGTGCAACACAAAAATGGTATAATACTATTCACTATTTACCAACTTGGAAATAGCAATGCGGTTTGCACACACTGCAAATTGGGACAGAGAATCTCATGCCCTGCAAAATGGAGTAAAGCTAAAAAATATATTGCTGACTGTATTAAAATTTTTGTAAATCAAAAGTTAATTTTAATCAATATATCTGCATAGAGGAGTGTTCAAATCCGAACCATATATTTATGTGTGAACAGTGACCTTATATCTAGCCGTCTATTTTTTGTAATCTAATGGATCAGATTTTGACATGTGGCATTTTATATATATTATTTAATTAGCTAAAGGGTGTTATTGGTATAACTAAATACTATATTATATAGTATCTTTTGTTAATTTGGTAGTTTCCTAATTTTATGCAATTAACCAAAGATATTGTATCTTTTTATTTCTTATCTTTTTTTCCTTGTTCGTATCTTTTCTGTTCATTAATTATTATCGTTTTTCTTCCTCATATTCGTGTATTCTATTTTTCCATTTGTGTCACAATTTTTTCTTTCGATCGAGGTTCTTCGATTTAATGGATATCCAATCTGTCTCCGTCGAATCTCCAGGTTTTTTGTTTGTTTGATTATTTATGTTGTAGTTTTGTTTTCATTATATTGCATGTGCTGCTTTTTTATTCCCTGTTTCGTATATTTTTGTGTTTTCGTGTGTTTTGTTTTTTTT
>JAPKLW010007430.1:0-15082 GCA_026898455.1 Plectranthus barbatus | reverse complement strand
CCCCTTTTATAGACAAGAAAAATGACCCTCGGATCGCCCGGTCGAAGTTAGAAACCGCCAAAATGTTGAGTAACAGCTCCGCTCGCCCGGTCCAAATCGGGCTCGACCGAGCCTTCTCCTTGAACCATGGCTCGGCCGAGCCTGCACACGCTCGGCCGGTCGAGCTCTCTGAAATGCAGCTCGGCCGAGCCTGCATAAGCTCGACCGGTCGAGCTCTCTGAAATGCAGCTCGGCCGGTCCTGCACCGGCTCGGGCGGGCGACACCTCAAAACCTCCAACTTCGTGCAATTTTCCACCGAAACTCCACCGAAAATGCTCGATTATGCTCAAAACTGAACCTACACACATGAAACACAAAAACACGAAAACCAAACCAAAACACAACCAAACATGAAGAAAAACCTATGATACGGGCGTAAAATAACCAAAACAAGCACGCAAACACACCAAAATATAGGTCAATTTACGCACGTATCAATGATTTTCTAAATATCTCTAAATTCACAAAAACCCATATCCAAACTGCAAGTGGGGATCTGGTAGCTGTTGTAGGATCTGGAACAGTGAGAATCTCACCTACCCTATTTCTGTCTAATTGTCTGTTTGTCCCTTCTCTATCACACAAATTACTCGCTATCAGTCATATTACCCGTGAACTAAATTGCACCTTGATATGTGTGTAAAATGACATATATTTTGATGTGTGAGTGTGCATGTTTGCGTTTATTTTACCCTCATATCATATGTTTTCGTTGTTCTTTTGTCGTGTTTTCGTGTTTTTGTGTTTTGAATGTTGTAGGACGAGATTTGAGCATATTATAGCATTTTTGTTGGAGATTTGGAGGTAAATCGCCGAGTTGGAGTCCTAGGAGGTTAGGCTAGCCCGAGCGGAGCGAAAGGAAGGATTTCAGAGTTTGGAGGAGCCGCCCGGCCGAGCAAAGCAGGTTTGCCAAGCCAAGCCGGACAGAAGGCTCGCTCGACCGAGCTCTGCAGGCTCGACCGAGCCCTGCCAACAGAGAGCAGGCTCGGTCGAGCCAGACCGGGATTTCTAGATTCTGGCGGTTTCTTCTCCTTGCTCGGGCGAGTCATTGGTGGCTCAGGCAATCCGAGGCCCTGGGAGCTCGTCTATAAAAGGGGGATTTTTGCATTTTAAAAGGACTTTTGGTCAGATTTCAAATAACCACTCCTAGAATTCTCTCTATATCCATCGTCAACCACTCCCCATCCACATTCAAGGTGATCTAGGCCACATTCCTCCAAATTTGGTGAAGATCAAGGAAGATCAAGAGGTAGATTGAGTACAAGGAAGACAATTGAGAAAGATCATCATTTGACCTATCAATTTGTAATGGATTCTATCATTTCCTCTATTGTATTGTACACAATTGAAGGTATGAAGAACTAAATTCTATTGTGAGTATTGATTGGATGGATATTGTGTTGAATTGAGATTGAATTTTGATTGTTTACTTTCATTTGATAGCTTGAATTGCACTAGAACTTGTTCCTTACTACCTCATAGGTGTAGGTAATAGCCAACTTAAGAGGTAGTTGACGTAAACGCTGCAGCCAACACGCGGGCGGAATCGTCGTGAATAGTGTAGATTCATATGATTTTAGTTCCAATCCCTGTGTGGTGCTAGGTCGTAGGGCGATAATTAACGGTCGATTGGGAGTGATCTAGGGGTTAATAACGTAGTTGTTTGTAATTCCTAGTGTCATCTACCGTTAGTTCTCCGTAGCAAGTGGCTAGCGAATGTAGGGTTGATTGCTCAATCTCCTAAGGATTAAACATGCTTTACAACATGATTTGACTCAAACTAGACACAATTGACATTCATTCAATGCTCACTCTTATCTCATTGTTAAATTTCATACTTTAATCTACCTAAACAAAGTTAATTGATTGTTTTAGCTTGATAGTTAAGTTGCACGTGTTTGGTTATTGCTTTATTACATTTATGCATGGTTTAGATTTACTTTTTGCCTAGGATAAATCAACACTCAATGACTTATTCCGTACCTAGATACAATAGCAACTCTTTACTACCTAGTACTCTAACAGGCGAAGGAAGAAGGACCTGTATTTGATAAATTTTATTCTTGGGTAGCTAGGAGTTTAATTTGATTGAACTTTTAGCGACATCACCCTCCTCATAAATCCTTCATTTTGCATATTGCAGGATATCAGGACGAAGAGGATCATTGGGCGTGGCACTGAAAAGAAAGGATTGTACTGCGTAGATGAGGTAGATCAGGATGGTGCAACTTTACTCACCCATGGATCTGGTAACCATACACTCTGGCTATGGCATAGGCGGTTAGGACATCCATCTAGACAGTATTTAAAACTTTTGTTTCCCAAACTTGTTAAGAATTCTATGATTTCATGTGACACTTGTGTGATGGCCAAAAGCCATAGACATTCCTTCAAACCAACCAATAAAAGAGTAGATGACATTTTTTCACTTGTGCATTCTGATATATGGGGTCCTGCTCCTACTTTGGGTGGAAATCGTTTTAAATACTTTCTTTTGTTTTTGGATGATTGTTCTAGAATGACCTGGGTTTATTTCTTAGAGAACAAATCCCAAGTTTTCGAAAAATTTGTTAACTTCTATGCCATGGTACAAACCCAGTTTAAAAAACATATCCAAATCCTTCGTTCTGACAATGGGGGGAATTTATCAATACATCCATGAGTAGTTTTTGCCAACAAAAAGGAATCCTACACCAAACATCCTGCTCCTATACCACTGAACAAAACGGGGTTGTGGAACGGAAAAATAGGATCCTTTTGGAAATGACACGCTCTATTATGCTAGATTCTGGTGTTCCTACAACCCTCTGGCCTGAAGTTGTTGCTACCTGTAGGGTTTTTCCGTGAACCGAATCACCAAAACCAAACTGAACCGGATCGATCTATGGATATTGCTCATAATTAAAATTCTCAAAACCCTAGCATGCTCCAATGAATTTAATACGAAAAATTGTGGATTTAGGGTTTACCGTAACTCCATCGAGTCTGAACCAATCTTTCGCATTTGAATTCCAAATTCTAATTCAACCACGCGATCCGATTTAATCTGCGAAAACAGAAATTAGAGATCTAATTTCTAGATTAAAATCGAAAATCAAAGAGAGAAGAGAAGAGAAATCTGTTCTCCAGATCAGATCATCAGGGCTGTGTCCCAATGCTATTCAGATCTACTACTGGTGAGGACTCCGTAGATCTGTATTCTAAGCAGGACCAGAATCGAAATTCTCCTCCTTTGAACTCCCAAAATCGGCGCCCCTCACTCTCTCTCTAGGGTTTGTGTTTCAACTGTATTACAACTTATGAGAGAGAGCTCTCTATTTATAGACCTAGGGTTGGAAACCCTAATGGGCCATTTTGGGCTCATTTCAGCATATTTAATTGGGCCAGTCATGGGACCTAATGCAAATAATATAGTGGGCCTATAAATTAATTAATTCTCATGTCCACAACCCAGGACACAATTAATTAATTAATATTAATTCTTTTTCACCACAGAATTAATACTGACCTACCCCTTTATTACCACGTTATGAGAACGGGTTGCATTAATTGAGAATCCTCATATTTAAGGTTACCGGACATCCATTAATTAATCGGAGCCTCTGACAAGCTCTAACTACAATTAATTAATATCTTATAATTCTTGAGTAGTACCACTCAAACCTTATCACTCGTGCCTGAACTTAATCAGCCTGCAAGACTTTGGCACGATGAATGTTATTGAGCTCCTCAGGGAATGTCCCCATCCTATTACTCGGATATGGTTACCTAAGTCCAGTCTCAGGCGATACTACACGAACTGCTGTTACCCAAGATGCGGATATACGAGCATGTTACTTAGGCTCTCCACCATGGCAAGTCAAAGCAACAGTCAACCCGTGCAAACCCCTGAACCTTCGTTAGGGTTTGGACTCAATCAATATAACGAGATCTTTTATTCACTGATGTCAGACAGATAAATATATCTCACTGCGGTCCATCAATACGCCACCTCTGCGTACCAGCATGTCAAGTAGCCAAGACAGACTACTTATTCCGACAATGCTGCAGCCATCCGGACAGACGTATCCTCATACGCTGTCTTGGCTGTGATCAGGTTTATGTCTCACTAGGTCAAGTGATCATACTGTCTTCTGCGATCTACAACACGCCGTATGATCGTCCCTATCGGTGAGACAAGAGGATACCATTGTTCATACATGTAAGATTGTTAACAGATAGGAGAAATAAACCGTTGTATACTCATTGTAATAAATGCTTTCAGTATACAAAACCCATCAATCTCCCACTTATACTCAAAGCATAACTAAGCTATTACAGAATATACAGTCCGTCTATCTAGTCTGCTGTCACTTTAACCACTATCAGTGGTCGGCATCCACCTCAGACCCAGCTCACGAATATGTCTTTCGTAAACTTTCTGCGGGCTCTTTGTAAACGGATCAGCAAGATTGTCAGCAGTGTCAATCTTCTTAATCAGCACATCGCCCCTCGATACAATTTCTCGTATGATATGGTACTTTCTCTCTATGTGTTTGCTTGCCCTGTGAGATCGCGGTTCCTTTGAGTTCGCCACTGCACCACAGTTGTCACAATAAATTGTGATACTCCTCGGCAAACTCGGAATCACGCCCAACTCTAAGAGGTAGTTCCGGAGCCACACCCCCTCTTTCGAGGCGTCGGAGGCGGCGACATATTCTGCCTCCATGGTGGAGTCAGCAAGGCATTTCTGCTTTGAGCTCCTCCAAGATATAGCTCCACCTCCCAGGGTAAACACATATCCTGAGGTCGATTTCTTCTCATCCTGGTCCCATTGGAAATTCGAATCTGTATAACCCACAGGGCACAAATCCTCACTTTGATAAACTAGGCAGAAATTCCTAGTTCTCTTCAAATACTTGAGGATATGCTTTACTGCAGTCCAGTGCGCCTGTCCAGGGTTAGACTGATATCTTGCTACCATGCCCACGACATAACAGATATCTGGCCTGGTACACAACATCGCATACATGAGACTACCCACCGCCGAAGCGTATGGTACAAGACTCATCTCGTCTTTTTCCCACTGTGTCATAGGACACTGCCCACCAGAAAGACGAACGCCATGTCTGAAAGGTAGTAAGCCTTTCTTGGCGAGTTGCATGCTGAACCGGGCTATCACAGTATCCACATAGGATGCCTGGGATAAGCTCAACATTCTTCTCTTACGATCTCGTAAGACCTTTATCCCAAGAATGTAGCCAGCTTCTCCCAGATCCTTCATTTGGAACTATTCGGATAACCAAATTTTGATTTCGGACATCACTCCCTCGTTGTTTCCAAATAGGAGTATTGTTGGTCCCGGATATCAGGGTATACTTTGGCAGCGGAAAATACGTAAGTTCGTTTCTTGCACTCTGCTGGTTACACAGCTGACTGGGACCTTGTCAGCTGGTAAGTCAACTGGCAACTGAGTATTCAGCTGACTGACAACTGGCTGGTCAGCTGATGACTCAGGACTTAGAAAATTTTAGAGTCGAGTTTGCACAGTTATAAACTGGTTTCAGTTATACTCCAACACTTGGGTGCTGGGTTTTAAATCAGTAAGTAAATGCTGAAAGCAGTAAATAACAAGGATATTTTATAGTGGTTCGATCAACTGATCTACGTCCACTCTCCAGTCGAAGCACTGGAAATTCACTAAAGAGAGTAATCCGGTACAAGATTTCCTACGATCTATTTCCAGCTGGTAGATGCCTCGTCTACCAGTTCACTGGATCAACCGCTCCCGGTCCTTGTCCTTCTTCAACTCTTGTCAGATGGATGGAGTGCGAGCACGTCACTTCAACCTCCTCCTCCGACTGATTGGGTGTTGAGTTCTCCCAAGAACTTGACTCTTGCTGGCGGCAAAAATGCCCGTAATAACTCTGGAGCTGGCTGGCTCAAGAGCTGCTATGTTCTTCCTCGGAATGAGAAAGAACACCAAATGAGATCAATAACTCACAAGCTAGAAGCTTGGAGTCTCGTGTTCAAATGATTGACACACGGAGTAGCTTTAAGAAAAGCCTCGAAAGATTGCTTATTCGCTGATATGAATGCGTTTGAGCTTTCGGTAGTTCAGGAGTGGCTAAGAGTGGGCAAGAGTGGGCAAGAGTATTGAATGCTGTTGGATCTCACGTATTTATAGACGTGAGATTCAGATTCAAATACTAGCCGTTTGGACACATCCGGAAAAGTCTCTGACCTCGCATGTCCTTCTGCAGGCGGCAGGTAGGAATTTCCGGAAAGCGCCATACCTTTGATCGCTTTATCTGACACAGATCTCTTTGTGTCAGAACGACTCTATTCGTCAGTACGAGGAATCGGAACTGGTGGTCTTGAGCTGATAGACTTTAAGGTATCCTCCTTAAAGTCATACTCTGTCAGTTAATTCCTCGACGAATCTTCTTTTTGTCTCTAAGACTCTGGGAGAGCGAATCTTGAATTCTGCTGATAACCTCCGACTGGTAGATCATGCTGGTGATCTTGTGCTGGCAGTCTTTGCTGGTGACTTTCCTTAGCACAATCAAGGTCTACCAATTTGTCTGATGTTATCTCTTGGAATCTCCCGTGACTGGTGGTATCACCGCTGGTGAATAGTGTCAGCCAGAACACATATTCTGCTGGTAAGATCTCTCAGCCTCCTGCTGGTGAAATCTTCCCACTGGTGAACAGTAGCCAGTCGATAGCTCTACTCCATGCTGATGAACAGTGTCAGCATGAGTCTTCGTCAGCCGCTTGCTGGTGAGGCATCCCTCAACTGGTAAGCACATCTCATGCTGGTGAACAGTAGCCAGCATGAGTCTTGATCAGCTGCGACTTACAACTCAAAATACCTAAACAGGACTTTACATTTGAGACTAGAGCTATTCTAGAGACAAACTGACGCTGGTTGGACTTAGGATTTGATCCACCAAAACACTTAAACACCAAATCAAGGATCTAAGCTATCAACTGGGGAAGGGAAACTTAGCCAAATTTCCCAACAATTTCCCCCTTTTTGGTGCGATCAAAGCCTAACCAGCGAGCACTCAGCTGATGAGGAAAGTTACAAAGCATTTCTGGGTTTTTACAAATGAACCTATCAGATCTAAACCCATGAAACTACTTCCTCACATCAGCTCTAACCTAAAAATCTTCCCCCTCAAACCAGGAGAGATATTGCTCGATTAAATTATGAAGTAAGAATCTGAGCCAGGTTAGAATTAACAAGTACCAAATGAGTGCTGGTGCTGATTACACTGAATGTGTAAGTTCAGCTGGTAAGTAAAAAGTTGACATTAGTTGGACAATGAGAAATTGTCGTCAACCCGTCAGTAATCAATCCATTAATGATGTTACAATTACAAGTACAGGATTAAAAACTGACTAGTCTAACTGATACAAGAAATACTTACAAAAGAAATGAAGAGTACAAGACCTATGGCTGAGATGAGGATCCAGGTGATTGATTGCGATTTGCTAAATTCCTCAAGATCTCTGTAAGCGCCGCCATATCTTGTTCCCTCTTCAAGCGCTCCTCAGCAGCGATCCGGCGTTCTTCCGCAGCAAGCCGAGCCCTCTCCTCATCAGCGACTGCTCGCGCCCTTTCCCCCTCTTGGATCCGCGCCAAAAAGGAGTTCACCCCAGAGGTGAAAGCCTCCATTTGTTGCGCCATCTCTGCTCGGTAGGAGGAAAAGCGCTGGTCCATCCTGGCATCAAGGAGAGCAATCAGTTGCGCAGGCGGATGGACCTCGGAGAGAGGCTCTGCTGACAGGGCCAGCGAAGTAGAAGGCACATCAGATGAGGCCTCAGCCATCTCAGTGTCAGCTCCAGTTGGCCTCTCCACTACTGGCTCTGCAGCGGCTGATGCTTCTGCTGGGACTGCAGCGGCTGCTGGTGCATCTGCTGCTGCTGCTGATGCTGACTCCTCCACCAGCATCTCAGCTGATGCTGGCGGGACTTGATCTTCTGCAAGGGCCGCCTCCACCCAGTCAACGGGCTCCAGCTCCACAACATTCGGAGCACCAGCGACTGCAGGGACCAGCCACCTGCTGCGGGAGGGATCCTCCTCCACCACATGATCAATTAGCAACTCAGTGGCTGCCATATCGAACAGACGGGCAAAGTAGAGGAGGAGCGGTGGGAGGGCAATCAGTATACGGATCCTTCGGAGAGCGTAGACCACCTGAAAGCCCCGGCTGGTGCGGTGGAACTGGAGAAAGGGCACTCGGACACGCCTTGGCTTCGGGAGTCCTGAGCTGCCAGTCCTTAGGCGATAATCAAGAATCTTCTGCACTCGCCGCCGGACACGCCTAAGGGACAAAGGCTCTGGCTCGTCAGTTATTGTATCCATGAATTCATTTGCCCAGTCCTCTTCATTCCTCCAGTATTGCAGCCCCAGCCTAGCGTACAGAACTGAGCGCTTCTCCACCGTGAGATACCTCTCCACACGGTCAAAGATCCTCCATCTCCGCAGCTCACAGTACAGGGTCGGGTTGACAAACCACAGATACCGGAAGTCATTGAACAAGTCGAAATCAACGGCATCCTCGACCTCCACTGTGATATTTTCTGCGTACTCATACAGAGTACGGTTGTAGAACTCCATCGGCCTCAGGGGCAGGCACCAGTCCTGGATGCGTGAAGCTAAGACCGACTGGTGGGGGAGCCCGCGGAGGGGAATGATGTTGAGAATGCTGTAGTCAGGCACTTGAGAGGTGTCGAAGGCCTCTTCTCCGCGTAACTCCCACCGATGGGGTCCATTGACCATCTCCTCATATTCCTCAGCGTCGACCACGTTGTAATTGAGGACGCTGACGGTTATGTCACGTCGTGGTCGCGAATCAGCACGTCGAGGCTGTGCTGGTGAGGATGTCGCTGGTCGTCCAGAAGTTGAGGCTCCTTGGGACTGTTGACGACCGAGCTGAGCCTTCCCTTCCTTTGCAAAATCTGGGAACAGGTTCCTTGGCTCCATCCTCTGGATTGTGGAGTGCTGGACAACTGGTGGCTCCTCGTCTTCAGAATCATCAGAAATAACAATGGGAGCCTTCCCAGTAGTCCTTGCACCAGTCTCCACATCCATCTCTTCTTCCTTCTCTTCCTTCTCCTCCGCCAGTTTTTCCGGGGTGGTCGCCCGCTTATCAACTCCTCCGCTGGCAACCCCTTGCACTGCCAGCGGGCCTTCTTCGGCAACTCTGCGTCCGCTGGCATCCCCTTGCGCAGCCAGCGGGCTCCCAGCCTCTTCCTCATCCGGCTGGTAGTGCTCGACTATGGACATGATGTCCTCGTCGACTCCCATCACCAGCAGGCGCTGATATGTATCTTCTGGTAAAAGTTCGCCTGGTGGTGGGGAAGCTGGTGGGCTGGCACTTGGACTTTCATCAGCCTTTCCTTTGCCCTTGTTTGCCAGCCTCAGCTGTTCAGCCAGCTCCTCCTGGCGCCTGGCTTCATGCTCAGCCTGCACCTTGGCATAGGCTTCATCGCGGGCTGCCAGCTCAGCCTCTAATTTTCGCTGGGCTGCCAAGGCCTTCAGCCTTGCCTTGGCTTGCTTCCTCCTGACAATGGAGGCACTTCTCTCCTTCTTAGCCTGCTCCATCACCAGCTGAGCTCTGGTTTGGACCCTCTTCCTTTTCCGGGTCATAATCTCCAGCTGCTCCTCCTGGGTCTGTCCCAATATGTTCCTTGGAGCGGGACCAAGAACCAGTGCCTGATGTGGCTGCTGATGCTGATGCTTCTTGGGTCTTTTGGGCTTCTTCTGGGATGGCTCGTCAGTAGGGACGATGCGGATGTCCCGGGGATGGATGCCAGTGGCCGCATCCACTGCATCTCCCAGCTGGGTGAAGAGACGCTCAGTCTCTCGCTGGCGCTTGAGCGCAGCCCTTTCTTCTTCAGTCAGCGGGCGAGCCATAACTGGCAGTTGCTCGCCCTCATCCACCTCATCTTCCTCAGAGACACCCTCAGAAGGATTCACTGAGGTCTTCCCCTTCAGCCTCCTGGGCTTCTTGTAGTCTGGGCGGGGGAGATTGGCTTGTTCCTTGGTCGGAGGGATGAAGTCCGAACTGACCAATTGCTCACCCTGGTCCACCCCATCACCCAATTCCATCTCCAGTAGGCGGCTGATACGAAGCCCAAAGGATACGGAATGGGCAAACCTTCCTTTAATTGGAACGTCGATGTTCCTGCCGACGTTTTCCAGGAGCCGGCCGTAAAGGAATTCGGCCCAGTTCCCTTGAATCCCGTCAGCAAGGGCACTCATCACGGAGAACTTCCGGATGCTCAGCTCTGCGTACGACCCCACTTCGCACTGCAGCATTCGTACGACTATGTCGCACACCATCTGCCAAAACTCGTCCATTTCGAACTTTCTCATTCCAGTCCGAAAGGTGGTCACCTCCGCCTTCTTCCACTGGGTCCAGCGCTTCTGGAACTCGACGGTGTTGTTCTGAAGGTAGGTAGCCACATCCTCGCCTTCGTTCCTTAGCCCGAACATCTCGGCGAGGTACTCGGGGGAGACGGTGATCAGGTGTCCAAACACCGAAGTGGTGAAGGACCGTCCGCCGTCGGCGATCACCGCCCGTGTGTAGAACTCCGCCACCAGGTGCGGATGGAAAGTCTGGGGCGCCGCCGTTAGATACTGTCGGAGGTCTTCATGATCGATCATCTCGATCAGCTCCTCCCCATAGTTCTTTCTGGCCAGTTTTTCGTTGAGGATCTTCTCCTTCTGAACTTGTGCGGCTCTGACTTGGGCATTTGACAACTGATCACGGGTTGCCGGCTTGTTCAGCTGAACCAGTCGAGCGAACGGAAGAGTATAGTCAATATCCTCAATCTTCACAATGCCGGTGTACGTCGGCATGTGCTGCTCGGCAACTGGTAGTCTGGGCTCACCAGACGATGAAGATGTGGAAGGTGGGTTGTCTTCCGGGGGATTATCAGTTGGGGGGCGTGAAGATGAAGCCATAATCTCTGAAGAAAAACTTAAGGAAGGCTTGAGATTGAGAGAGATTAGGGCTGGAAAAACTTGAAAGATCGTAAAGGTTTTTCCGATGAAGAGTCTCGAGTATTTATACTCGAGTCCATGCAAGATCAGACGACCAGGATCAACGCTCAGCAAGCGGGAATCGACGGTCATCAGCAGGCCCGTTTCCCTGTGCGACGTGCGCGGTCGTGCTGACGTGGGGCGTGCCGTGTAGCTGACGTGGCGCTCAGCGATTGGTGGAAACCAAAAGGCGGACTGCGCAGCCACTGTGCGCATTAAATGTGGCATTAAATGCCGCATTAAATTCTGAGGCCAGTACACGCTACATGGATTTGAACAATCCCGCCAATTCTGCGACAGCTGGCTTGGCTGGGCATCATCAGCATACGCCAGTCGCATACTTCCCCCTAACTGGTTGGCCTCTTCATCAGTTGGCAACTGATACCACATGCTTATAATACATTCTGCTGGCCAACTCATCAGTTAGCAACTGATACCACTTATTGAAGAGCCATTTCTCCACTTGATGATAATTTCTTCAGTTAGCGGCTGATACCACCTTGTAGATATACATCATCAGCTAGCAACTGAGACCACTTGAGAAATCAACTACTTGCTGGTAGCACATCCTGCTGGCAAACTTGAAGTGGATCCATTTCTTCAACACTGCTAGAAGGTGGCAGCTGAGCCCCAATTTCGCTTCAGCGGAAGATAAAAGCTGGCAAGATGAAATGAGAGCTGGGACTCATTTCCTTGGACAATTGAGGGAAAAAGTCCGCCAGTAGATATCAACTGTGGTTGGTAGACACCACTTGTTGAGAAACAACATGCGAGGAAAGTGACACGACTAAGAGCTTGGACTCAGTCGTAATCAGCATCCACCAGAAGATCAAGAACAGAATGAGAGCTTGAACTCATTCTTCCTCATCATTAAGGCTCGCATCAATCTCCATAAGACCGAGTTTGATGCACAACTCCTTGAATCTTGCTTCTGGCAGGGGCTTTGTGAAGATGTCAGCCAGTTGATCTTCAGTACGAATGTAGTCCACGCTGACATCCTTCTTCTCGACATGATCACGAATGAAGTGATGTCGAATGTCTATGTGCTTGGTCCTGGAGTGATGAACCGGATTCTTCGTGATGCACATAGCACTGTTGTTGTCGCAATAAATAGGAACACAGCCAGTGTCCACTTCATAATCAGCCAGTTGTTGCTTGAGCCAAATAATTTGAGCACAGCAACTGGCAGCAGCAACATACTCAGCCTCAGTGGTAGAAGTAGCTACAGAGTGCTGCTTCTTGCTGAACCAGCTAATCAGCTTGTGTCCGAGAAACTGACACGTACCACTGGTACTCTTGCGGTCAATACGGCATCCAGCGAAATCTGAGTCTGAATATCCGATAAGCGTAAGCTCATCATTTCTGGGATACCATATTCCAAGAGATTCTGTCCCCTTCAGATATTTCACAATCCGTTTAGCAGCTTCCATGTGTGACTTCTTAGGATTAGCTTGAAATCTGGCACACACTCCGACTGAATAAGAAATGTCGGGTCTGCTGGCAGTGAGATAGAGGAGTGATCCAATAATTCCTCGGTAAACAGTAGGATCAACTGATTCCCCTTGCTCATCAAGAAATATCTGACAGCTGGTACTCATCGGGATCCTTAGAGACTTAGTCTTCTCTGGGCAATATTTCTGAATTAGATCCTTGGTATACTTCCGCTGGCTGATAAATATACCATCAGCTGACTGCTGGACCTGAAGTCCTAGGAAGTATGTCAACTTGCCCATCATACTCATCTGGAATGAGGTCTGCATCAGCTTAGAAAACTTCTCACAGAGAGATATGTTCTTGGATCCGAAGATGATGTCATCGACATAGATCTGCACCATCAGCATGTCAGCTCCATCGTTGAGAAGAAAGAGAGTCCGATCGATCTTCCCTTTTCGAAATCCATTGCTGGTGAGGAACTGAGATAGTGTATCATACCAAGCCCTGGGCGCCTGTTTCAATCCATACAGGGCCTTCCTTAGCTTGTACACTTTGGTGCCAATTTCGAATCCAGGAGGTTGCTCTACATATACCTCCTCCTTTAGTTCGCCATTCAAGAATGCGCTCTTCACGTCCATCTGGAACACCGTGAAGCCGTGATACGCTGCATAGGCCAAAAACAGCCGTATCGCCTCCATTCTTGCAACTGGTGCAAAGGTCTCATCAAAATCGATGCCTTCACACTGTCTATAGCCCTTGGCGACTAAACGAGCCTTGTTCCGGACCACAATGCCATCTTCATCTCGCTTGTTCTTGAAAACCCACTTGGTGCCAATCACTAACTGGTGTGATGGTCTCTCTACCAAGTCCCAAACATTGTTGCGAGTGAACTCCGCAAGCTCTTCGTGCATGGCATTGATCCAATCTGCAGATTCGAGCGCATCTTTGATGGATGTAGGTTCCATCTGAGATATAAAGCAAGATAAAAGCGCTCTGCCGTGCCTGGTCTGGACAGAACCTTCCGGATCACCGAGAATAGCATCAGATGGGTGATCCCTCAGCCATTTGGGAGGACCAGCGACTGCTGGTGCCGGCTGTGAAATAGGTTCTTCTGTCCTGGCGACTGGTGCTTCCACATTTCCACCAGTCGGAGCTGCAACATCAGCTGGTGCTGGACCTTCACCAGTTGGAACAACTTCATCAGCATCACCTTCTGGCTGGTTGTCTGAATCTCCTCCAATGTTGTCAGCATCAGCTGGAACATCCTCTCCAGCTGGTCCATCACTGCCTTCTTCTTCAAAAAGGCCAGTAGGGATTCCCCCTAGATTGTTACTGGGTCCACTCAGGGAGATTGAGTGTAAGGTCTCAGCAAGGTCATTTGCATCACCGACCCTCTCAGGTTGCTGATGGGCACCTGAGGTAACTGGTTGTGAAGATGATCCATTCATCGGTCTAGTCGAACCAGTTGGTTGAGCATTGGAAGAATTCCTACCCAACTGGTCATTGACATCATTGACCTCAGGAACATCTTCTGCCAGTCGGCGTAAGGTCCTGCGCACTAAAGTAGCTTCATCAAAAACAACATTGCATGTTATTTCCACAAGCTGGGTCGTCTTGTTAAATACTCTATAGCCCTTGTGAGAGGGGTGTCCATATCCGACAAACACACCCTCATCAGCTTTAGGCGAGAAAGCATTTAAGTTCGACTTCCCATTATTATGGATATAACATGGAGAACCGAATGCACGAAGATGAGCTAAAGTAGGCTTACGACCGAAGTACACTTCGTAGGGAGTTTTCTGAAGTCTGTCGTTGATCCCGCTCCTATTCTGAGTATAGCAAGCAGTCACCAACGCCTCTCCCCAGAAACTCTGACCCAAACCAGACTCAGCCAGCATGGATCGGACTGCTTCCTTCAGCGTCCTGTTCCTACGTTCTGCCAGTCCATTTTGCTGTGGTTGCCTTGGTGTAGATCTCTCATGTTTGATCCCGGCCTCCGCGCAAAAATCCATCAGCGGACCGTTGCAGAATTCAGTCCCATTGTCCGAACGAATTCGCTTCACGACAGCTTCTCTCTGCTTCTGAGCTTGGATGATCAACTCTGGAAGAATCACCTTCACCTCATCCTTTGTTCTGAGAAGCTTCACCCATGTATAGCGCGAGTAGTCATCGACTACCACCAGCGAATATCGTCTTCCTCCAATGGTTTGCGGCGTTACTGGTCCAAACAGGTCCATATGTAACAGCTCGAGTACCTGACTGGTACTAGGGTGAACTGGCGACTGGCTCTTGAAGGATTTCTTGGTCTGTTTGCCTTGCTGGCAGGCCTTGCAAATCCCTTCCTTCTTGAACCCGCCCTTGGGAAGACCATCTACAAGATCATGCTTGGTTAGATAATTAATAGTTTTGAAATTCAAATGACTTAACCTTTTGTGCCACAGCCAGTTGGTCTCCATGGAACTGGTGGCAACAAAGCATGTATCAGTCTTCCCGCTTTGCCAGTCAACGACATACAACCCTCCTTTGCGGACACCTTTCAGCTTGGTCTCGCCAGATTCTTCATTCTTGAT
>JAPKLW010007429.1:0-15082 GCA_026898455.1 Plectranthus barbatus | reverse complement strand
TATGAGCGTGCTGGTAAAGTTAAATGTCTTGGTGGACCTCAAAGAAATGGTAGTGTCACTATCGTAGGTGCGGTTTCTCCTCCAGGAGGAGATTTCTCAGATTCTGTCACTTCCGCTACACTCAGTATTGTTCAGGTCCAGTCCCATAACATCATCAATTAGTGTAGTCATTTTCTAATTTTAATTTGCATTGTGTATATTTCAGTTTTTCTGGGGTTTAGACAAAAAACTGGCACAGAGGAAACATTTCCCTTCTGTAAACTGGCTTATATATCTTACTCAAAGTACTCGGGGGTATGACTTAATTCTGTAAACTTATGCTCATTAAACTTTTAAAGAATGTACAGATCTGTGCCTGTTTATCTGCATTTATATTCTGCATATTGGAGTTGCTATTTTAGTGCTGAAGCTCTTGCTTTTTCAGGCACTGGAATCCTTTTATGAGAAGTTTGATCCTGACATCAGGACGAAAGCTTGTGAGGTGCTGCAGAGGGAGGATGATTTAAATGAAATTGTGCAGGTTTGTGCTGCTTTAATGTTTGAGTAATATTTTTACAGGATGATTTAAATGAAACAGCAAAGCTCTTGAGAGAGGATAGTGTTTTACAGTCCTTTTTCTTTTATCATCTCCAGTCTCCAGATGATATGATTTTAAGTTTTCATAGATATATGCATTTTAATTTTATGATGCGGAATATCATTCATTATTTCTATAACTTGGCTAATCAGGTAGCTTTCCCTTACTCATATTCTGCTGTAATACGGTTGACTTGTTGAGACAATGTTTTGCGATCCATTATATTACAACACACCACACATATTGGATCGATGCATTATGATGGTGAACTATGTACGTACTTCACGTGTGCAGGCAGTGGAGCGAGGCGCTGGTATGGATGGGCAGAAGATAACTTACTCCCTGATCAAGATGATTGTTACCACACCATGGTAGAGCTGAGTTTGTTACATTATATCGTTCTTTCTTGCAGAAAAGTGGTGAGACAGTAAATAGTTCTTTCAGTGGTTTGGCTCGTGTTATATATTGTTATCTATCTCTCAAACTTTTGTGGGTGCCCCAATCATTTGTTATTCGTCGTGATACTATTTTGGTTTGTAATAAGAGAGAGATGCCTCAATGGAGAGCTTCTCCAGTTTCTGTAAAAGAAAAGCAATAATATGAGACCATATGTAAAAACTCATCAAAGTTCTGTTTGTGACGACAGTGTAGTTTTCAACTTGTTTACAGTCTTGTCCAGCACAAATCTGGCGGCGGACTTTGTAGAATTAATCTTCCACAAGGTCCGGTTTGACCGGTTTAAGGGGCAAAGTACGGACCAAACCAATAGGTACGGTTTGAAATTTTCACAAACCAAACCAGCCAAATAATTATTTCAAACCAAACCGGCCAAATCATATTATAACGGTTTAGTTCGGCTGGTTTAAACGGTTTGAAGATTATTCAACTAATAATATTACAAAAAAATGAAACTTCTATATCAATTTTATTATTAGATATTAATGAAATAATGATACACAAAATAAAACTAATATAATAATATCTCGCTTGTCATTAATTATAAATATGAGATAAGTAATAAATAAATAACATTATGGTTCCAAAAAACAATTAAATATATGTTGATTTATAGGGTTACAATTGAAAAAATATAAGCATCGGACATATATATCAATATAATCGATATTTTAGCTTTCTATCAAATGATATTTTTTTATTATTATTATATTTAAAATTATATTATTTATACGGCCGGTCCGGTCAAAACGACCTGTTTCAACCTTCAAACCGTCGGCCAAACCAAATAATCCAATTTAAAATTTTTCAAACCAACCCGGCCAATCATTTTTCTCAAACCAGCCAAATTAATTTGGTTTAGCCGGTTCGGCCAGTTTCGGCCGAACCGTGCACACCCCTACTCCAAGCTCTTCACCACAGCATCTTTAACCCTAACAGTCGCCTCCTCCTCGTCGTCCCCACCGCCGCCTCCTTTGAAACTGAAAACAGAAGCAAACATGAGTTTACGTCTTGTTTAGGCGCAGGTAACACAACATACTTACTCGAGATTTGGAGGTTGGAAGCTCCTCCACGAACCAGCACCGGAATTGGAATCGAGATCGGATGCTGTGGATAGAGAATACAGACGCTTGGCTGCGTCTATCTATATATATATTAAAACAATACCAGATAATATATGGTAAGTATCAGTTGCATTAATTGTTCATTAAATGGACTACTCATTTCATTGATTATTGTGTAAAATATTTCACATTGAATTTTCATCATTTTTTCAATATGCATTAATCAATTAGATTGAATTTTCATAAATTATTAGTCTATATATTTTAGGAAAATATGTATAGATGAATCAAAAACAAATTACTTGAATTTACTTTTATTATTATTTCATACATTTGTTAATTTCTTTAGGGAAATATATATGTCTTTAGTTGAATTAAATTCGGTTTAGGAATGCTCCAATATTAAAATGTAAACTTTATGGGTAATGGCAATACTACTTTCATAAATGATATTTATTTTTAAAAATAAGGCATAAACATGAATTATTATCATTTCTAATTAAATTAACTGAAGACTTTTATATAAGGGTAATTATAACCGTGATTTTAGGTAGGGATGTCAATCGGGCTAACCCTATCGGGCTGTGGGCTATTCGGTCCGGGTTGAATCGGGCTGAATTTTTATCGGGCTAAAAATTCTTGAACCTAACCCTAACCCACCGGTTTTCGGGCTGACCCGTCGGGTTGACAATATTTACGAGTTTATTTTTGTAAAGATTTTCTTAAAATATTTTAACAACCCCTAAAACAAAATAAAAAATGAAAATGATGAACCAACATAAATAAAAGACATCAAATATCAATATCTTTGCAAAAAAATAGATATAAGTGGATAATCATAGTTTGAAAATTAAAAAAAAAACATCAATCCTTATATACCAACTAATTTAAGTAATAGAAGTACATTTCTCAACGTATAAAATGATAAAATAATGATTAAAAAATAAATATAGCTTTCACTTGGGTGAACATAACAACGAGTGGCTAAAGGTTCTTGAAAGGAAGAAATGAGTAGGTACACTAATTAGGAGAGTGACGAGTGGAAGGCAGTGAAAGAGGAAGAAATGATAGATTTTTCGATTTGAGGGTAAAGGACTACGTCATTGGGAGAGATTGATGAGATTTTGTGTGACGGAAAATTAGGTCTAGGAAATTAGGTATATAATTAATGGGTATAGCAGGATATAAATAATATTAGAAATAATAAATAATAAATTATTAAACATATTATTAAATATTGCCGGACCTACGGGCCGACCCGCAACCCACCGGGCTCAGCCCGTTCGGGCCGCCAACCCATCGGGTTCAACCCGTTCGGTTAAAAATAATTTCGGGTTGAAATTTTTTTACCCTAACCCGCATTTTAGCCCACCGGTTTCGGGCCGACCCATCGGTTTCGGGCTTTATTGACATCCCTAATTTTAAGCATGACCACAATTTATGTAAATATGTATAATTAGGGATATACATAATCATTTCCTTTTGCATAAAATTAGGGGTACACAAATAAAACCTTATAATTAATCTATATATTTTAGGAAAATGTATATAAATCAATTAGATTTATTTTTCCTTAATTATTATTTCCTTATAATTAATTTATATATTTTAGAAAAATATCTATAAATCAATTAGATTGATTTTACTTTAATTAGGCATCAATCTTTAACTTTAGGAAAAAATGTATCAAATCAAATGAGATTTATTTTTGAAAATAAGGTGTAAACATGAATCAATATCATTTCTAATTGAATTAACTAAAAACTTTATATAAGGATAATTATAACCGATATTTTAGGCATGAACACAATTTATATAAATATGATAATTAGAGATACACATAATCATTTCCTTTTACATAAAAAAATCAAATATATATAGATCAAATGTTTAGTTGAACTTCACTGTTTGGTTTGTTTGAACTTCACTTTTAGTTTTGTTTATGCATTGCACATTTTAAAATTTCTGTTGCATGTTATTAGTTCATAGCAATTTCGTAGTTACCATCAACTCATCATATCACAATTTTATTTTAGTTTAATAATTTGTATTACAGGAGAGGGTCAAAAGAGTTGAGAATACAAGGTAACATGTTCGTCTTCTTAATTTTTTAGTGAAATTGATCCATATTCATTAGTTTTTTTTTTTTAATCCATGATGATTTCATATTTTGGCTACTGAGAAATATGAGATCGTGAATAACTTATTACCTCTTAACTAGAATTTCACCCGTGCGTTGCACGGAAATACACTACAAAAAAAACTATGTCTAGTGACAATAATGTCAGTGACATTTAAATTTTTGTGGCTAAAAATACATTTATAGTAACAACTATATATTTTATCACAAAAAATACAATTTGTAACAATTTTATTAGTCGCGAATATTTATTGTCACTAAAGCTAGTGACAATGATATTTTCGTGACTAAACATATATGTATAGCAACAATAAATTCTTTCGTCACAAAAAATATAATTTGTGACAATTTTATTAGATGTGAATATTTATTGTCACTAAAGTTAGTGACAATTATATTTTTTGACTAAACTTATATCTACTGCAACAATAAATTTAATCATCACAAAAAATATGATTAGTGACAATTTTATAAGTTGTCAATATTTATTGTCACTAATGTTAGCGACAATAAATTTTTCTAAGTAAAAATATTATTTTAGCTACAATTAATTTTTTCATCACAATTTTTTTTTATTTGCGACAATGTCTAATGTTGTTAGTATTTACCGTCACTAAAACCAGTGACAATAAATTTTTTTATTACTAAAATAACTTTATAGTGACAGTAACCAAATTCATCACAAAAAATTATAAATAGTATTATCACTTAATTCGACAATAATAATATTTTTGATGATGTTTTAACAAAATTTCAAAATTTAATAAATTCCACTAGTTCATTATTAATGACTTTTAAAAGCTATCAATTTGTTTTTAGTTACGTCATATCAAAAACTTTTAAAATTTATGAAAATTTATTCCATACCTCCCAATTTAAGAAATTATATCATATATTATGTTCTATTAAGTAATTTGATCTCCACCAACTTAACACCATTAAGATTTCATTACATTTTTGGTTAAGACTATTATGATATTTACCCATCCTAAAAAAAATTCTTAATGTGTCAATTAAATAGAAATTGAATATTGACTTTATATATTTAAGTAATTAAATTATATAAATATTTATATATAATTAATAAATATTAATGAAAGTTTAAATTTAATCACATTTAAAATATAATTGAAGATTATATTACTATATTAAAAATTAATCTTTTTAAAGCTAATAAGATTCAAAATGTGTAATTAAGTTAAAATCCAATTTGAATTAAAATTTTAATTATGTAATTTAAATAAATATGCACAATTAATTAAGATTATTAAATTTTTAATGAGTATACGTATTCAAAATATTAAATTATTCCTAAATTCTAAATTATTTAGTTAAATTATAATTTCAATTACAGAATTATTTTAAATTTATTATAATATAAATTAAAATCTTACGTTATAATTTTTGGTTAAAATTTATTTTTTATTCAAATATAATTATTACTAATCTCATAAATTAAAAAATTACTACCACTTCGGCACATTATGAATAATGAAGTAAAAGTAAATATTGTGTTGTAATTTTTTAATATAAAATTGTATGAAATTTCATTTTATCAATATTTACATTTTATTTTTATTTCTTAGGATTCGCTGACGCGGTAGTTATTTTTTAATTTATAAGATTGTAAGAATTAAATTTATAAAGTGTGAAATAGATTCTATAAATTTATTAAGTTTAGATAGATAGACACTATTCTCTTATATATATTAATTATACAAAATATTAATAATTGATGACTTGGTGCAGTGGATGGATATAAAGGGTTGAATTAAAAGGTAACTGGTTCGAATCCTGTTAGAAGCATTAATTATTAATTTTTTATATAATTATGTGCTAGGTCCTAATTATTCATAAGTGCGGTGCGATGATGGCTCGGTCTCGGTGGTCCTGATGACTCGTGGTGCGGTTCAATGGCTGGGTGTGGCGCGATGATGTTGGCGGGCTAGGTGTGATGCAATAGTTGGGTGTAGTTCAAGGCAGTGCAGCTTGGTGGTGACTCGACTGACCGTTAGGTACGGTGTAGGTGGGTTCAGACGATCTGGTCAACAACGGCTAGGTGTTTTAGTGATGATAAATTTTGCTACTAAATTCAAAATTTTTGTGATAATTAGTGTTGTGGCTAAAAGGTGTTTATTTAGTGACAACACATATGTGTGACTATATCATGATATTTTAGTGACGACAAATTATGCTACTATATTATAAAGTTTTAGTGATAATTATTGTAGTGACTAAAACATGTTTATTTAGTGACAACACATCTGTGTGGCTATATCATGACATTTTAGTGACGATTATAGTTTGTAACTAATTAGTAGTGAATTAGTGATGAAAATTGGAGTCACAATAAAATAGAGCAATAGTGGCAACTATCGTAGTTCGTCGCTAAACTCTTTAGCCACTATTCAGTAGCCACGACATAGCGACGACACACAATATTGTCACTAAGATGTTATAGTGACAAAATTTATATTTATAGTGACAATTTCTGTCGTCATTATAGACCATTTTTTTTTGTAGTGATATTATATTATAATTATAATAAAGTATTAGATTATACAAATGATTATAAATATATTATATATATAGCAGTTGTGTACATTAAGTTGTTTAATAAATAAAATAAAATCATACATCATAAATTTTAAAAGATTTTCTTGATATTATTATAAATTTAATTTTCTTGTATACAATAAAATTTGGTATGGACCATATTTTCTAAAAGTAATTTATGTATATAAGGTATAACTGTAAGAATTAGTTAAAAAAAATTAGTATTGTGTTTAAAATACTTTTATTATTTAGATGGGTGTTATAGGGGTGAGAGTGTAATTTTTTCTTGGATATAAAAACATCATTTAAAACTTACGTTACTCTCATATTTCCATAATGTTTAATGTATGACCCATTAAACACATACAAACTATTTTTATCACTTGCGCCCGAAGCTAGGACTACAAATTTATATATTCTTTTTATATTTATATGTATTAATGTGTGATTATACATAGAAAGATACTGAAATTATTTTTTAAAATTGATAGTCTCTTGATATATTTACTCGATTTAAATGATGTATTTCAGATATATTGATGATAAAGTATTTCAGTATTAAGTTTGTATTACAAATTAAAATTCATGAGATGATCTCAAAATTATAATCATTTACATATGATAGCAGTATAATATATACTCCCTCATTCCCGCTTGATTAGTCTCATTTTTCATCTTTGTCTGTCTCATTTGATTATACTCATTTTTTATAATATATTCCCATTAATAAATAATTAATTTTACTACAATAAAAAATATTAGTTATAAAATTGAAATTAAAATTTGTTGCTTTCATACTATCGCAACTAATCATTTAGATAAGATACGATCAACTTAATAAATATTACTCCCTCCGTCCAGGTGAAGTAGTCCCTTTTCTTTTCGACACGGGAATTAAGGGTTGTGAGTGTAGTGGAATTAATATTTTATTGGTGAGTGTGAAAAAGGTTGTCATTTTAGGAAAATGAGACTATTCTATGGGACAAACAAAAAAGGAAAGTGAGACTACTTCAATGGGACGGAGGGAGCATTTGGTTTTAATTATTTCCCACGATTTAAAATTTATACTCCATCCGTCCCACCTCAATTGTCCTACTTTCCTTTTTCGTCCGTCCCACCTCAATTGTCCCATTACTTAAAAAGACAACTTTTTCACACTCAACAATAAAATATTAATTTCACTCAACTTACTTTACACTCACACTCCTTGGTTATTGTGCCCGGTCAACCCGAGACAATTCAGCTGGGACGGAGGGAGTAATATTTTAAAGATCATTGAGTTTATAATAATAAAATTATTACCGATTATTTGTGTATTCCATTGCCATGATATAATTTATCTCATGGTCGTTAAAATATGTGGTATTGATTATTAATATATTAATCTTTGAACGTTAATAGTATTATGTGATTTTTAAAATTATAATAATTTTAAAAAATAAAAATATTACGATCATCCCCACAAAAACATCAACTTCTTTTAAAAATTATTAACAAAATACTTTAATTAAATATTAAAATATTTCTCAACGATTTATTCGTAATATCTCAACCTTTATTTCTTATCTCTTGTTTGCAATTCCCATACCTGTCATCTCATGTCTAGGGATGTCAAACGGCCAACCCGTCGGGTTTCGGGTCAGCCCTATCGGGCTGCGGGTTAATCGGTCCGGGCTAAACGGGCTGTAACTTTTGTCGGGTTGGAAATTCTCAACCCTAACCCTAACCCGTCGGTTTTTGGGTTGGCCCGTCGGGCTGACTATATTATGATTTTTAATTTTTTATTAAACTTAAATATTTATTATTTTATTAAAATAATTAATTATATATATAAGTAATTATTTTTATAATTGAATACTAACATAAAATGTTGTATATTAAGACATTAAATAAATTTAATATATTAATTACTAAAGAATATTGCAATATATAATAATAATAATAATAATTTATTTATATCATAAAAATTTGATAAGGTCTCAAAATTATGTTAAATAATTTGCTATGACATAAAGTAAACTATAATAAGTATTTATTTAACAAGATAGAGTTTTACTAAATAATTTTATAAGTTTGTGAATCTAAACAATTCTAAGAATTTAATTTATTTAAAATAATAATTAATATTTTAGAAATCAATTGTTTCTTAAATATCCTTTTAAATTATTTAGTTAAAATAATATTTCTTAGTAGTAAAAATATAGATATATCATTTTTGTAACATAAAATTTATTTAAATACTTCCACCTAAATATAAAATAAGTATAGTATAAAATAGTTGATATTTATTTTTCCAAGATTTAATAATTTAATTATATTAAAATATTTTAATATTTTTTAAAAAAATGGAGTGGCCCGTCGGGCCAACCCGTAGCCCGGCGGGTCCAGCCCGTTTAACCCGCAACCCGTTTAGCCCGGACCATTTAGCCCGATTTCTTATCGGTTAAGAAATTTTCAACCCTAACCCGGTGTTTAGCTCGGGTTATTCGGGCCAACCAGTCGGTCCTGGGTTAAATTAACATCCCTACTCATGTCATATCATATTTGTAATTCCCCGTAATCCTTTTCCGCGGTGACTCCCAACTTTATTTTCATCACCATGATTAATGTTTATAAAATTCTCATAACCTCTAATTTGAAATAGCAGAGTTTTGTATGCCATAATCCATTATCTTTCTTATATTATTTTTTTCAAAAAAGATTTATTATTATTATATTCATTTTCTAGAGTGGTTTTAAATTATAATTTCATCTAAAATATAAACCTTATTTTAATCAGATATTGGTAATAAAATTCATGTATGTCATAACAAACTTCAATCATAAGATTATTATTACCGAGCTATAAATATATAATTTTAACTATTAAAATCAATCAATATTTCTTAAGAATACTATCTGGCAGTCTAGCACCAGCCTCCAAGTGGTTTATAATTGGAGATATGTATGTATTTATATTTCTATTTGGCAGAATGCAATTTTTATATTTATTTTTATATTCTTTTAGTATATAATTTTTGGATTTTTCAAGGAAACTCGTCAAGAAAAAATTGACATTGTTGCTATTATTGAAGCCTACAATTCAAAAGTTTACAACTTTACATGAAGGCAATAATGCTGGCAGAATTTGTAATGAAATATATTTTTTAATTTCAATAATGCGGGCAGAATTCTGAATGAACTTATGACTTTGAAAATTAATAATAATTATGCTAACAATTAAAAACTACACTAAATTTGTATTTTTTAAGCAATAAAGCATAAGCTTCCTCAGAAAAAAAAAATTAACAAAAGATAAGCCCAAAAAAAATAAAATAAGCACTACCTCCCCTTCTTAGCGCCTCAGCATACAAACCCTAGCTACATCGCGCGGCGCAATTCGCATAATCGATTAACACCTTCTAATGACATCGCGGTTGTGAGATTGTCGGTTGAGTGAGGGAGAAACATCGAACAGGAGAGTGACTCAATGCATTAGCCACCGGGCGGCTGCTCTTTTGGTCAAGAGAGGTGGTAAGGATAGTGGAACTGCCAACCTCCCCTACCGCATGACTGAGCGGCAAGCCCGTCGCTACCGCCATCCTTAGTGCAACCCGAGTTATCGGTGTAGCCGGAGCCACACTGAAAGCCAGCTTCTGGTGAGCAGCGCTAGAGAAATTTGATAGGCGGCCCCTCCGTTGACCAAATTTGAAGATTCATCATCTAGGCATTGTTTATATCTGCTGCAGCCGAGCTATGCCAAAAACTAACGTTGATTAGCTTTCATCTTCTAAACATTCTCTGTTCAATTTGTTGGTTGTTTCTGCATTGATGCACAAGCTTGTTAAAAAGGAATGGAGTAGCTGTAACATTTGGACTTGTAGATTTTCAGTATCAAGTCGAGCTTTAGCGAAAGGCGAAGGATCTCCGGCAGTCCTCTCTGATTTCACCATTTCTCAAGCCCCTCCGTCTCAAGACCTGCTGGCCCTTGTCACTTGTACTTTTTTTTTAAGAGTGTGGTTTTTGGATTTAGTTGCTATCTTATTGCTTGCACTAAAAAAAAAAAGCTTCAAAGACAGCAGTGATGAAGATGGTATGGCTGCAAATATGTGGTTAGGGAGATGAAGAGGTAGTGTTTGTGGAGGAGGAGGAGGAGAGAAGATAAAGAGGTCATGGTTCATTTTTGAAAATTGTGAGATGATCGATGGCGGTGGAAAAATTAAAAGTTTGAATTCTTGGAAAATGATATTGTCAGTAGCAGGTAGTTAGTAATAATTGTTCACTTTTTTTAAATTACGAAAAATAATTTTTAAATGGACAAATAGGGTCAATTTTACACAACTTTTTCTTATTATTTTCGTGCATTCGAAAATGAATGTGATTTTTAGGCGGGCTTTTCTTGAATTTTGGGCGGGATTCTTTGATTTGCTACAGTAATTTTCGGTTCCATTTTAGTATAGTACTAGTAATTCACCCGTGCGTTGCACGGAATTATTATATTTTAAATATTGAAATAAAAATATAACATATTAAATATTTCTTAAGATAATAGCTGGTCATGATTGTCGTGTACACAAATAGCGTACAATAATAAAAAAACTTTACATTATAAGTTTGGACAGATTTTCTTAAGTATTATATTTTGAGTAGATGCCTCTTCTGTGTTTCTAGATTTATATCTAAAAATTTTTAGGCGATCTCACGTAGGGGTGACAATTTTCAGCAAGATGTGATAATACAATAACAATGAATGGAGGTATACGAATCCGGATCCTTATCGAATCGGCGTGCTAAACACACGAAGATATGGTTGAATTTGGAATGAGTAATCCGTTAATCAAATAGTATACGAACATTCGTTAGCAAATTAATGACAAATATTTTATTTTATTATTTAACAGTTAAAAAAAAATTAATATTTTTCTGTATTTTAATTTTTATCGTGTTTACTTGATTTTCTTTGGATCATTATTGTGTTTGTGCCATTATCGTGCGTGTTTATATTTGAGCTTTACGGATCGGATTCAGATATGAATTGAGCTTTCACTTACCGGATCTAATATAAATTTGACTTTAACGAATCAGATGACTAACAAATCAACATGATAATGATTTTATCCGCACAAATTAGTAATGATATATTTACTCAATTTAAATAATATATTGCATTATAGTTATGTATCATTCAATTAAAATGATATATTTCACTATTAAGATTTATTATACAAAATATATTTAAATGCCAACTTGCGTGCAATCTTAGCCAAATTATCTCACAAATATGCTAAATTTCATGAAATAATATATCAAATTGAGTATTAATTCATAGAATAATAAGTTAAATTGCTGAAAGATAATCCTTATTTACACAGCGCATTCCCTTTTTATTTTCTAATGAACGTTAATATTATTTACCTCTGATTATCTAGTTGCTGCGCCGCTGCATCTACTCCTGGCTTTATTTATCGCTTAATCGAAGCACATCCGCACATCTCATCACCTCCACATTCATCTCTATCATCATCTTTGAGTGAGACTGCCATTCAGATAAGCAATTGAGTTGAGAGAGGGACTTGTAGCGTTGGCTTCTGGATGGCTGCTCTTTTAGTCTCGTTTGGAGTGGTGACTGCTGAACACTTACCCGAGAGATAAGCTCGACATCGGACTTCTACTGTGCAGATGAAGTCACTAAATCGGTGCCCACTAAGTGACCCCATCGCGCCAACTCTGCTACTGGTTCCCTGGGTGATTTAAACATGCCAACTGCCATGTGCGTGTGACCCGGTTATGGCTTCAGCCCACTCCAGCCGTGCAATGCCGTGGACTTCCCCACCAAATTCATGTCGCCGTCGGCCGAATCTACATATTTGTCGTTCAGCCACTGTATATCTGTGCTGTAGTTTAAGCTGTGTTGGTATGTCATCAGGTACGACTCTTAACTTTTAATCATTTTTCTTTTCATCTTTGCATATGTAATAATAATAGTTTGAATTTGAAGGAAAAAAATGGAGTACTGCATTGCTTGGAATGAGAGGATTTTCAGCAGCAGAGTCGAGCTTCAGCAACCAATCTCTGATGCCAGGTGTAGGGAATAAAAGAAATACTCCCTCCGTCCTGCACTATTAGTCTCACTTTCTATTTTCGTCCGTCCCACCTATTAGTCCCATTTCTATTTTTGGCAAATAATTAAAGTAAATTAAAATAATAAAATAAATTAATTTATCCCTCATCCTACCCTAAATGACCAAACTACCCCAAACCCTAAAAAACATTTATCCATTCCCATTCCCTCCCCGCCGCACCCTCAGTCTCATTTCTCTTCAAACCCTTTCCTCTCTTCCTCTCTTCTTCGGCGTGTCGTGGGGACTAAAACATGGTCGTATAAGACCACGGTGAGCAGCATTGATGCCTAGTGAAGACAGTCATTGAAGCTGCTGGGATTTGGATGCTGTGGACGGCGGCGATAATGTCAGGATTTCGGCGGCCAATAGCCAATATTGGATAGCACTTGCTTATTTTTCTTGATCTCTTGCTGCAGGCCCTCCTCGCCGTTGCAGAAGCTCCTGCCGCTGAGGATTTGGAAGAGGTTGAATTTGGCGGTGGTTGTATTTTTGAGGTGGAGTTTGGGAGGTGGCTTATGTGCAAGTGCTGATGGGTTTGTCTAGCCGAGGAAATGAGATTTGTGGAAGAGGGTTTCGAGATTGAAGGAAGCAACCATGATTTTTTATTATTGTCAAGAAAGAGGTGAGAGAGAAAGAAAAGCGTAAGAGTGAGGAGTGACAGAAAATTTGCTCCTTCCCTTTTTTTAACTGATTGTTTTTCATAGTCATCCCTTGTTTCCGACGATCGGCTTGTTGCCGCCGACGATGGCTGTCGGAGGTGTAATGTTATAGCTTTTCTCAAAAGTTTTACCCTTTTGGTAATTTGTAATGGACTACTTATTTATTTAATACATATTAAATTATTAAAATTGATGAATATTGGTTCATGTGCCCATCTCTAGGGAACTAATAGTAAGGGACAGAGGGAGTATCAATGATGCAAGAGGTATGGCCAAATGACGGTGGCCGGAGAGGATTAAATGAGTAGTTGATAAAGTAAGAGAGAGAAGAAGAGATTTAAAATTTGAATTCATGCATATCAATATGTCAGAAGACAGGAGAAATGTAATAATGAGACAGCTTGTTTCTTTCTTACCAACAAATTTATTTTCTTTTAAAATATGGTTAATTTTAGATCTTCGAATTAGAAGATAAACATCTTTGTCATGTGTACGTGCAATTAACCTAAGATGCAGAAACTGGTAACAATCAAAAGAAAGAGCAACTTTGGAGTCGTATTGCAGAAGTTTATAATCGTGAAAGATCAAGTGTATCTATGGCCGTTAGAAGTCCTAAATGAGTCGTATGCAGCTTATCTTGACTGCAACTGCAAAGATTTTATGTACATTAAGATTTATTTGAGTAAAAACATCATTATTAAAGATTTTATGTACATTAAGATTTATTTGAGTAAAAACATCATTATTAAAGATTTTATCTTAATGTGTATTGATATATCACTTATGTTAGTAATATAAGATTAATTTATTTATATGTATGGTAATTGTACATTTTGAGATCTTTGTAGTATATTTGATAATAATTATGTTTTTAGTAACTCAATATATATTAAATTACTATCAGTTTTAAGACTAACTACATAAACCTTTAAAAGTGTTTTTCACCCAAATTTCGGAACTATTTCAAATATTTCTCCTTAAATATATTTGAAAATATAGAGTAATGCACCATGGGATTTCACGCATGATGTAGCTTTAAAAATTTAAAGGTTCTAACAATAAAAACTAATAATATTTCAAATATATTTTAAAGTTGTGGGGGTAAAGAATTTCTTAAAAAGCCTTATTTTATTAATCTTAAGAATCATAATTACTTAATATACTGTAAATAAATAGTTCATTTTTTAAATTGATAAGCTTAATCATATTAAGAAATATTAAATGTTGAAATTTACAATTTGTTCTTTGCAATATTTGTATGCTGTTTAAAATAACATATACTCCATAATTAGGATTTTGTAACAATCTCTAGAATAAATAATTTTTTTTTAACACACATGTGAAAGTAAACATTAAACCTGGTATCGCAATTGCTTTTTAATATAAGAATACATGATTTTAACTTTTAAATCAGTAAAAAAATAATAAATGAATCAATGCAATTCTAAAAATATTGTAAATAAATCATTATACATTCTAATTACATTATGAGCCTCGCGTTCAAAAATTGTTCCTTGGTCATGTTGCGC
>JAPKLW010007428.1:0-15085 GCA_026898455.1 Plectranthus barbatus | reverse complement strand
ATCCCTCTGGCTCCCACTAAATGAAAAACAATCGATTTACAGAAATACTCTTTAGAAATGCGGTTTTTTCGCTATAAATATAACTCACTAGACTAAGTCGAATTTACTATAAAGGACTAAATCTGGAGGGTGAGAAACCCCATATATAACAAGCAGGAAAACTAGCCGTTGGGCGAGGACACGCGTCGGGATGCAAGAGGCCGGGGAGAAGCAACATGGGGTGGTTCTGATGATGTGGCAGGGAATGGTCGGTCTAAGTCGGCTGCCGATAGGGTTTGAAGAAGACGTGTTTGACGTGTTCCCTACACAGACGTGCATTGGATGCTTGCCTGCGCCTTCAGATCTTGACACGTGGAAGAAGAACAACGGCCAGGATTGGACGTGGAGTCATGATTCTAATTTGGTGGCTGGGGCTTGTGGTGTGGCGGCTGGCGATGGTATTCACATTTCACACGCTGCCTTCTGTTTTGCTGAGGAGACTCAATTTAGCATTATATCCAACCCCAGGTGTAATGCGCCAGCGTACCATAATTCATGTGTGTTAATTACTGCTCACAAATATTAAATAGTAAAGTTAGGTAAATTTCTTAAATAATTGTCTTTTTTTAAATCCAAAAGTAATTGCCTATTGTAAAAAAGATTTAGACTATCTCAGTATTACTTTGTTAATTTGTGCAAAAGGTCTCAGAGTTATTTATGAGTCAAACTGGTTGGCGATCTAGTAAGAATTTATTTTAAAAAAATTAAAATCGATTCAATATTAACATAGTTATATTCGAGTTCAAATTATTTGTGTAGTTATTGAATTTGAGTTCAAGCTCCATGATGCTTGACTCGAAAAGCTCACAAGTTATATTGAATTTGATCCCGAGTCAAGATAATTAAAAATCTTTTTATTAAAATTAAATAATCAAGCTCGGTCAAACATAATGAGCTTGGCAGTGAGTCGAACTCGAGCTTGATCGTACGCAACTCGTAATCACCCCTAATTGCCGATAGAGTTAATTAAACTTATATTTAATTATGTTTTTCTCAAGTTTGTTGAAAAATTATTTTAAAAAAGAGCTTGATAGTTTGAAAATAAAATATATTTTGCTCTGTAAAACTTATTTCTTATATTTTGCATGATATGAGTGTTTACTTTAAATTTGTACGTGATTATATAATGATTGAATACGCTAAAATATGATATTTATTATAAATAAAAAAAAGTATTACATGTGTTTAATAGAAATAGTTATTATTAAATATAAATCTAAATTTAATAAACTTATTTAAACTCAATTAAATTTATTAATCTTGAATTGATATATGATAAGGCTTAAAACATGAATTAGTTGGAATATAACTCACGTCAAGTTTACCAAGTAGGTGAACTAATATCGTTGAACCCAACAAGTCAACTCATAAGATAAAAGGTGGTTGAGTTAAGAGTTTATTGCATTATTGTTTAGAATAAATGTGGGGTGAATCATCAGTGAAGTACACTTAGAAGCAATTTATTATAATAAGTCAAAGAATCGAAATTAGTATAGGTGTAATTGTTTATTATCTTACGAAAGATTTAGACTTTAGATCATGATACCAAATCTCGTCGGGTGTTGGTTAGACGTTTGAGTAAGGCCTAACGCTTAATAGAAACTAATAGTAATAAATTGATAATCTTATTTTTTTTAATTATAACATGTTACGTATATAAATATCAACTAGTATTGCACCCACGCGATGCGTGGGGATTTTATTTATTCAATATTTTGTTTATAGAAAAATAATATGAGTTTTTTAAATATGTAAAACATAAGTTTATATTGACATATACAATATAAATCCTTTTAAAAACATATAAAATATGAATAAATGCATTAGCTATATAGTATATATATTTGTGATAATATAATGACATCCATTTTGTTTACTGTTATTATTTTGTTAAATTTTATTCTATGAGCATCATAGTTTCTAATTCAAATAATTTTTATATATTATTTTAGTATGGATGAGTTTTAATTCATAATAAAAAAAATTAATGCTAAATAATTTTTTTTATTTCTGAATGTGTAGTAATCTTTGGAATTTTATTGTTGAAATATTTTAAACTTTCAACATTTCACTTCTCTTTCTCTCTATTTTTTAAAAAAAGTAAAAGAAACTTTTTGTTTATTACATCATTAGATGAATATTTAATCATGGGTATTAGTGAATGTTTTATATGATAAATCATAATCTTTTGTAATTATTTACTTGTATCTTTTAAATATTTTTTTTACAATTTTTTAGTATCTTAATGATATTTGCTAGATATATTATTTGTTATTTTTCCAAAATTCATGGTGTAGAGTTCTCTATTGAAACTAATTGTTATAACACTGTACTGCATCACATTAATAAAAAGGAGTTTATTCAATTATCTATATTATACATATGTTAAAGTTGAACTTAAAAAATTATGTTAGATTCATTCTGGCATCATATCATTTTCGTGTTTTGTGAATTCATGTATTTCCATCAAGATAACTTCATCATTTTCAATACCGAATATGGAGATTTATTTCATCTTTCAATTTTCTTGCATTCAACTTTATGTATTTCGTTAATCTCTATACTCTCTTTATATGGTTGTTAATTTATTTTTCTTCTTCACATTATTCCCTCTATTGATTGCACACCTTCAAAATAATTTATTTAAAATTGAATAAAATTATTTTAAAATCTACACGTGTTTTGAGTGTTCTAAATCATCAATCCAAGAAAAGGGAACATCTCCTCTATCTGTCGTATAAGATATGTGAAAAAAAATTAAATTTCTCAAAAAATAGTTTTCAAATACTTTAATTGATTTACTTTAGATCAGGACGGGATTAATAAAAAATTTTCTTGCACCTTTTTGTTTACACCAAGCAAATCATATCCTTTTTAGTTTTTACAATTTCTTTTCTAATCTTTCTCTCCCTAAAGTATCATATAATAATTCATTATTTTCTATTTGGGTTTTTCAAACAACATATAATAATTCATTGATTGATTATTGCTTATTTCATTTTTTCGGTTTGCATTATAATGTCTTTTAATAATTTAAATTTTTTTTCTCACTTTTTGTTTTATTTTAAGCTATGTTATGACACCCAATAGTATTTTATTTAATTTATTTCTATACTGCCATATTAATGTTTTTTTTCTATTGTATTTAATTTGACACTATTACTTGTCTATCTAATATAATATAGTTTAAAATAATTTTTTTAAAACTATTTTGATATTTTAATATTTTTTTCTCAATCATTCGTTTGACTATGTATTTTATATTATTTTCTTTCCTATCTGAAATTTTTAATTTTAAAACAATTTAAATGCTTTTAATTAGTTAATTAATTAATTTAATACAATTTATAAGTTTTATCAACCAAAACATGATCAGATCGTGCAATATATAAATTAGATAAAGTGATAAGGGTTTAATTAAATTTTGATTTGATACATATTTAATTGAAAAAAAAATGGAAAAAAAATATCCTCGCATATCTATCACAACAAATTGATATAATTTCCTTTGTTATGTGAAACCTTCAAAATTGAATAATTTTAAATTTTATATTTTCAACTTTTTAATATGTAAATATTTGATATCCATATATGTGTATAGATGGGAATAGAATCGTGATATTAGTTGCATTAATCTGCATTATTTTCCAATTAAATAAAATTATGTTAGAGATATTAGTTACTATTAAATTATATACTTTTTCAATTTAATTAATGTCGAATTAGCTATTTCAAATCGTTTAAATTTTATTTTTAATTAATATGTTTAATTGACTAATTAATTTAATATATATTATTACCTAAATTAATGTGCATTTAAATTTAGTTGCAATCTCGAATTCTTTTTTATTTTTAAGAATATTCAACGTGCATTCAATCTTACACCCCTAACTTCATTATAATGTGGAATAATTTAATTTAAAGTCTTTTACCCACTTCAAATCTTTATTGTTAATCTACAATGCTAATATAATATCTAATATTATTTTATTAGAAATCATTATACTAATTAATTTGAAAAAGTGACAAAAATGTAAGATTAGATTTAGAACTCTCAACTTATACAATCAATATTCAATTAAAAAAATGCGATCGATTCCTTGAATAAAACTCTCAATTGGGATCAAAATTTTCACTATTGAAACATTGATAGTGATAAATACACAACTTAACAAAAATTCATGATCGAAACTCCAGTCATATACTTGGATCAATATTTTACAGCTCAAGTACGATTTTGTATGGATATTATTAAATATCCTAAGATAAAGAAAGTAAGAAGACTGGTTAGGTATTAATTTAAATTGTAGGTGCAATTACAAACTATAATATACATTCCACTGAAAACAAATGATCCATAACAACCTCTAGGGTTAATTACAATCGTCAATTTCTCTGTCCCTTCCACACTTGCAGCAACCATTGCCAATGCAACCGCATAAAAACCAATAACCTTATTACAAAAAAAATATTATTTTGAGATTTATAATAGATTTAAATATATAAATGTACCTGGCAGCAGAAAGAAAAGAGCCGGATAAAACTTCCACTTAATTTGAGTTCTCAATTTGATTAGACATGAATTTTGTGCATTGCATTGAAATGGTGGTGTGAATGTATGGCTTATATAGGATAGGAATACTAAACTCGATTAGGAAACATAATCTCATAGCATAAATCATACACATTAATTTACCATGACTGTTTGATTTCGAAATCTGCTAATTTATTCATACAAATTTACCATTTATAATGAAACTCATTTAGTATAATATCTATTAAATATTTATACTTAAATTATTATATAATATTTTCACTCAATAATTAAATAACTAATTAAGCATTTAAATTAATAAATAATTAATGCAACTAAATATTTTCATATAAATATATGGTATTGTTTTAATATATTAAAACGTGAATTATAAAGCTAAACATATAAAAAATAGCATTTAACTAAACAAAAAAAAAACTGAATATATTATATCGTTTATTTATACATATTAATGGAAAATATCAATCATTCAATTAAAATAAAATAAATAAACATTTTATTGTAACCATATTAATGGAAAATATCAATCATTCAATTAAAACCAACAAAATCCGCACATGATGTTGCTAATTGAAAATCAACAATAAATCTTTTATGATAATTAATGGTGAGTTTGTTGAGATATCTTCCAAAAATTTTGCCTATTTACATAAATACGATACAGTTATTTTTTAAAGTTTTTTTTTTAGGAATTTTTTATAATAGATAGAGATATTATTTAATTGAAAAAAAAAACGACTTACTGATTGAGCATATCTATTCATTAATTTACTTAATTGTTTATATAATTATTTCCCTTAATAGAATAATAAAAATAATAATAATACTAATTAAGTCTACAACATGATTGATAATTCAAACATAAATTAAAACTATTTCCAAAAATATTATAATTTAATTTTGAATTATTTTGTATATGATTAATTGATTATAGAATGTAATTAATAACTTGACACTTGAATTAATTAACAATTAATGCAACTGAAATTTCCTTTTATATCATCCGGTATCGTTTTAATATATACATAGATAACTAACATATAAATATAATTTTAATTTTAAAAAACACCTAAACGGGGCATGAGATCCTCTGTCTAGTCCGATTTGTTCAAAATGTATAAAATCGATGATTTTAGGATTTCTCGGATTGAAGAAATGCTGCTTAGCACTTAAAAGTTATTTTAGGCGGATGAGATTTACAATACTACATTGTTTTAGATAGTAAATTATATCAAAATAAGAAAATGTTAATTGCAGGGAAACTAACAATTCTATCCTTAAAAAAAATACCCTAAATCATTTTCATTATGTGATTCTATCCTAAACTTTATTTATTTTACTTAAAGCTACCCTTGATACCTAACTGGGGTAACATTTCAGCTTTGCAAGCTATAGCATAATGCATTACATTGAATATCCTGCCTATTACAAAAAACAAGACTTATAACTGTAAGCTGTACAAAAAAGGCAAGCCTAACAACTGTCATTAGATGTCTTCCCCTTGCATCCCTAGGTCTGAAATAAGCCTCTCTATCCCATCAGTGTGCCCTGCATCAATTAAGAACTGCATGGTCTCTTTCACCAGTTCCATGGGTATTTGTAAATTTCTTGGTAATTCATTGACCAGTAATAATGCATTCTTCTTCATATGTGGCACCTTGTAATTGTTGCATCCCTTCACTTTCATAATTTCCTGCATGCAGCACTGTAATGATAAGAAAACCTTGTTTAGTGTCATTGCATCAAGACTGTTGTAGCTGCTTATGACTGCATTAACTAGCTCCTTTGCATCCCTGCATGATTGTTGTTGTTGCTGACTTTGAATTGCTCTAAAAAAATCCCGGATCATTAACATTACAATCAGGACTATTAGGTGGTTGTTGCACTAATGATATGTTGAACCCACCAGTGTGTGCTATTGCTTGAAAATCTAGGTCTGAATTGTTGATATGTGGCCTTGCATTGTCCTGCTGTATGTAGATTGTCTTAGGTAAACATGCAGGCCAGCTTGCTTTTATTGCTGGTACAATCTGTATGTTGGACATTAATTTAAGTAAGTAGGATGAAAACTAGGAAAAATAAACATGCATGACAATTTAAAAAAAACTAAACTCTTTACCTAATTGATTAAGCAATCATTTATCACTTGCTTAGTGATTGAATTTATTGGCTTAGTCTCCATAGTTCCTGCAGGCCTCTTCTTACTGTTTCTTCTAGCCTTTAACTCTTCAGTGAATGGCCAAATGCCAATTTTACCATCAAACAAAACACTGCCATCCTCTAAAAACACAGGCCTAAACACAGCACACATGAACATAACCTTTGGTATACGAATTTCTTGCTTTTGCATGCTCTGTGTACTTCTTGTTCAGATTGGGTGATGTAGTATCTGTGGGTCGTTTTGGTTAAATAAAACCATTTCTCATCAATATGAATGACATTGTCCATGGGCTTGAATCTTAGGATGTTCAATGCATTATCATATTCTATAGCTTGCAAACTGAAAATCAACCTAGACATTTTGTTTGGAGCTATCAAAGCTGGCTTAATTGCATTAGTGTGTGCTTTGATCAGATGTGATTTAGCCCACCTACCCACCACAGATTTTGGAACACTTAAATTGTCTGCTAGGGCTCTGATTGTTCCTCTTTTTTGATAATGTACTTGAGCTATTTGATCATAATTTACCTTATGTTTCACTTGTTGGATTCTCATGAATCTCTTGCCCACAACATGCATAATTTCACCTCTATCTCTTTGCCCTTTTGCAGTTTCCCAGATCCGTGAAACTGTCTTCCGACACACATTGAAGGTTGCAGCTGCTTCATTTATCTTGCCCCTTCCAGGCTTCCCATCAATGCAGTTCACTAGCAAGAACTGCATGATCTCCTCTTTTTTGGAATCTGGAACATCTTGCTTTGCCCCCATTTGGATGTAAAATTTCAGAAATGTGTAAATTCTTAGCAAACAGACTGTATTTATAGAACAATCCTGCAGGAGAATATTGTAAATTTTGAAATTTGCCTCTCTTTTTTTGGTTGAAAATTTCCCTCTTTTTTTTTGGAATCTCTACCCTTTTAGTAATTGTGCAATTCCACTTACAATTTTTTTATGTTTATTAATGCATTTTTATTTTAATTATTACATTGCCTTGGTTCTTGTGTCCCTTCCTATGGGACTAATAGGAAGGGACAAAGGGAGTACATGGCAACGACGTGACAATTATCCAAACTTTTTAATTATAAAATGAGTAGATCAAATTATGTGGCTCTTGTGTTTATTTTTTAAAAATATTACGTTGAGGTTCTGTCAAATAATAAACTGGAAAAATCCCTAGGTTAAGTCCCAAAAACTCAACCCGTGAGATCCCTCACCCTAAAAGTTGAATGAACCCTAATTTTACGCTCTTACACCTTAATTGAATCACGTGAACCACAAAAACGTGATATCAAAATCCCCAAAACCAAAATCTGAAATCCATAATAACCTTTTAAGGATGAGATATAAAATAATCGTTGTTCAAGCGCATTGCTGAATCTCAAAGTACAGCGATACATCGTGATTTATACTCTCGACATTCTCTCTAATTTTTAGAGAAGTAGATGAAAGATATGATAGTGTAATTTCTAACATTCATAATGTCATTTTCTATTTAAAACAATATTTATGGTTGCATATGGGTAGTGGCGAGACTCTTGTTAACTTGTGAAATACTAATACTCTCTCCGTCCCAGTCTATTGGGCACTTTTTCCGTTTTTGTCCGTCCCAATCTATTGGGCCACTTTCCTAAAATAGCAAATTTTTCACACTCATCAATAAAATATTAATTCTACTACCACTCACAACCCTTAATTCTCGTGCCCGGTCAAAGATGCCCAATAGACCGGGACGAAGGTAGTACATATATTTTCATCAATAATTGTTCTTGCATTATAATTGTTAAGTAGATTATAATATAAACATGTTGCGTTAGGGGCTGCTATCTTTTAACCATAATTTTATTATATTTATTAAAGCACCTCTTGATAGATATGTTAAATTATTGTAGGTGATGGATAAGAGTATTGAATCTAGTCTGACTAGGATTTTATGGTAGATAGCATTGATGTGTTGCTTTTTAAGTTAGAGGAAATAGAACCAATAATTAAAAATATTGGTTATCACAGTGTTGTGAGGTATGCATTTTAAGAAAAAGATGATGCAAAGAGATTTATTTTTTTAATGATGAAAAAATCTATGATGCCGTATGTTTCAATTTTATTGATGACAAGAAGAAAATACTAAAAATATTTGTTGAATGTGATAAGGGCAAGGGCAAGGTACTAGATAAGTGTGGGAGGGTTGTCAAAAAATTAGTTGAGAATGTTATTGATGAGGAAGCCATATTAGAGTATGAGTGTCTGTTGACTCGTACACTCATTTAGATTCTAACGAAGAAGTTGGAAATAGGAGGAGTAAACAGACATGAAAATAACTAACATATAATTCCAACATTACCGAATTGAAGAATTTTGTGTTTGAGATCAGTATGAAATTCAGGGACTTCAATGAATATAAGGTAATAGTTCGTAACTGGGCTATTGAAAATGACTATAATATTTGTTGGAAGAAATCTGAAGAAAAAAAGCTCAAAGCAAAGTGTGATGGGAGCTGCCCGTGGATGCTCTATGCAAGTAAATTAGGATATGAGTTCACGTTTGTAATTAAAACAATAAAAAATGAACACACTTGTGCTCATAAGAACAACAATAAACAAACTAATAGTGATTGGTTGGTTAATGTTATTTTGCCGGACTTGAAGAGGAATCGTAATTATCCCACAAAGGATATTATTGATGATATATATAAGAAATAAGAATCAATATAAATGAAAACTTTTTTATAGGGGAAATGTGAAAGTTTTGAAGCAGTTGAGGGGTTCTTATGAGAGTCACTGTGCCAATTTAGGTTCATATTTTGCTCATTTGCAATCGAATGACCAGGAAGGTAGATTCTTTTTGAAATCACATCCGAATGAAAAATATTTGCGAAATCATACATTAGTTTTTCAGCGAAAGGGTTTTCTTCTCAAATGTAGAAAACAAGCATAAATTTGCGTTGATGTTTGTGTTTCTAAAGACTGTACTAGGTGGTGTTTTGTTGGCTGCCAATGATGCTGATAGCAAGATGTCGCCCATAGTATGAGCAGTAGTTGAAAAAGAAAGATTAGATGCGTGGACATGGTTCTTTCAGTCATTTGTTTGAAAATCTTAATATCACTCATGGATTTGGGTGAACTTTTATGAGCGACAAACATTGGTAAGGATTATGCATATAAATATTTGATACTTATGTAAGAGAAATTAAAATTAACTTTTCTATTTTTGAAAATATGAAGGGCATAATAATGAAATCATTCATAAAGCACCTCATTCAAAGCACATATACTATGCAAGACATATTTTACAAAATTGGAAAAAACATTACCCCGTCCCCAAACTGAAGGTCATATTTTGGATAGCGCTTATGTGGACAAATGAAAAAGAGTTTAGAGTTCACATGGTTGAAATGAAAAATGTGTCAGAAGTAGTTTATGAAGCCTTTTTTGATCAAGAACCTAAAAAGTTTTGCAAGTCTTTAGGCTATCCCTTGTCATTCGGTTGTTGGAGGTTGTGGGGGACGTGAAAGATGATGTGGAAAGAAAATAAAAATAAAAATGGCACAGCAGCTACAATCGATGGTGAATTGCAACTTGCTGCATTCTCAACAAAAAAGTTAAGTGGTTCAACCAGAAGCTGCCAAGTGTCAGTTTCTGGTTGGATGATTACATATTATGTATTTAATTTTAAATTTAAAAAATATATAATAAATTTATATAAAAATTCATCATTTTTTTCTCTAAAAATAGAGTCCAATATTGATATATTTTCACAAACAAACTAAATCTTTTCTTTTTCTTGCATTATTTCTTAAATTTTCCAATCTTGAAGTTATGGATCCAAATCATCCAAATAAATTTTCCAATCTTTTAATTGTGTTTGTGAATTTAAATTATAGTTTTTGATATTTTGTAGATTTATAAAATTTGAATTAAAAATAATATTAATAATATATATTGATAAAATAATGTAAAAATATAATATATTTTATGTTGTTGAAAGTTATTGTAGTAAGTAAAAATTGAATTAGGTTGTTGGTTGTAGATGTGGAGGAGAGACAAATTTAAAAAGTTGGGTTATTTAGGTTGTTGTAGTGGACAACCTTAATCACATCACACAAAATTATTGATGTGATTTTTGAGGGTTGAGCGATAGATTAAGGTTAACTGAAAATTTTAATATTTTATGAGTGATTCTAAATATAGTCACATATTTTCTCCTTGTAGCCCATCTTAAAAAATAAAATAAAATATTATTTATTATTATAGTTTTACCCTTATTAATCCTCAATCCAAAATTTTAACTATCCATATCAAACTAAAAATCAAATGTAGCCCCTACGATAAAATAAAAATCCTCCATTCTCTTGACTGACAAACACTACTCAACGACTACATTGTCGTCAAAATGGCAGAAACTACACAACGAGATGGTATAATTCTCTCCATCTATAAAAAAATGTCCAGTAGCCTTCTTGTTTTTTCTCATCTAAAATAAACTCTCTACATATTGAATTTGGGCGAATTAAAAACACATAAACCTCTTAAATTTCTGATTTTTATATGACTGGTAACCAACTGTCAATATCTTTTAAAAATTGTGTTTCTCATTTATTAGATTTTTGATTTGATACCAGAAATCCAAAGTTCAATTTTTCATGTTTGATTTTTCCATCCCACCACTTAAGAAATTTTTCAATTGATTCCATATTTTGTTCTTGATTTGCTGCGATTACCTTCACATTTCAAGTTATTATGTATTTTTGGATTGAATTTAATGTTAGGGTTGGGGGCTATATCTTTGAACTTTGATTTTTTTTTTTTAATTTAAATTTAAATTGGGGCTATAAAAATAAGATTGTAATATCATATAATAATTTAATTTATTTTTTAAAAAGGGACTACTTGAAAAAAAAAAGTGGCTGCAATTAAAATCACCCTATTTTATTTGAATATAGCAAGATTATTGGTGATGCTTTCTACTCTATCTTCAATATTTTGCTTTGAATATGGTTGAAAGATTAATTTAAAATATCTCATTTATAGATATTCTACACAAAATCTCTATTTCTAGAATGTTCTAAAGAAATAACTTTTTACTCATTGTTTATTGGTTTCACCAATTTTTGATTTTTACATCATGAATGGGGTCAAATGATTTGAAAAAAAAAAGTTGGGGTCAAATCGACAGGACACAAGATTTTAAAGGCATGATGAAGCCCAACGAAATAATTCTAAGTTGCATTGATCTTATTTCACAAATTTATGTAATATTTGTGATAATTATAAATTGACCAAGTATAAAATAAAATAGGGACTAGATGAGTCAAAATGAGTCGACGGCGCCAGTTGGTAGTGGGCCTAAACCTTGTATATCCTGGCTCAATAAAATGGGTCAAAGACTCAAAATAAGGTTTCCATACCACAGAAAAAGGTGTAGGGGTGTGACCATCGACGATCTAACCGAACTGCTCAAACTGTTAAATAGAAAACTTCAATAATTTAAATAGAATTGAACCGTTAATATTTTACAAATCTAATCAAAATCGAACCACATTGAATTAGTGGTTTTAACTGAATCAAACCAGACAAGCAGTTTTGATTTCAATTGCGATTTTAACCAAATTTTCAGTACATTTTCAACAAATACCTAAATTAAAACATATTTATTTAATGTTTCAACATACATAAACTTAAAACAATCCAAATATACTAAATCTACAAATATAAATCCACAACTTTAACGCATCTAAGTTCAAAGACACAAATTCATAACCGAATTGTTGAAACTGAAATCTATATAATATACTAAAGGAGTCCCATAAATTTTCCTCCAAAATTTTCGAAAAACGTACAATGTCAAATAAAATATATTAAATAAATCAATACATGTCTTGGAATTATTTATTAATTTTTTTGTAAGATGATTATATTTCCAATTAACAAAAATTTTATTTATTGTGTTCTTCTACTCATGTGCTAAATTTAAATAATAACTATGATTTCCTTATGCAAATTCAAATTCTAAATATTACCAAGTTTAGGATCTATACACTATCATTAAAAAATATGTATTTTGGACAATATGAATGCTTGGTGATTTTTTACAAATGAGATATCATAAATGAATTAAATATATTTAAGCTAAAATATTAAAAAATATAATAATTAATATGTGTAAAAGATGTCAAAATTATTCAATTAACATATTGCAAATTTAATATATCCACATATGTCATTAATGCAGTTTAGAATATAGTAATATTTTTTAACTGAAAAATATTTTCCTTATTCATATGATAAATACTACTTATATTTTATAAGTATATATCCTTATTTAGTATTCTCTATATAATTTTTTAAGTATTAAAATATTTTTTTCAATACATATAATACGCAGGTTTATTTGGATGAAATATAAGTTTTAACATAAATATATTATCTTATGTTAAAATTTAAATATAAATATAAAAAATATTTCCATGCAACGCACGGGTGTAACTCTAGTTGATATATAAACCGAACCAAGTTGAACCGAAATTACCGGTTTTCGGTTTGGTTCCATTTTGCTCGCCCGATAGAATTCAAAACTAAATATTTAAATAAATTCTCCTAATTTATTTAAATATTTAGTTTTGAAAGATTAATTATCTTTCGGGTCCAGAATCAATAATTAAACTATCTTTTGGGTCCTAAATTGATAAAACTAGTAAATTATATTAACTCGGAAAGAAAAGAATGAAACAAACACGCATCATTCGAATAGCTGTTTATTAATAATTATTATTGCTTTAATTTAAAACTAATATTTTGTATATAAGTTTAAATAAAATATAATTTTAAATTTCAGAAAGATTCTTTACATTTTAGATTAATAAATATTTTAATTTATTGAACGAAACTTTTTGCCTTTTATAAAATTAAGACAACACAAATTTTATATAATTAAGACAACATAAATCAATTTTATGTTGTTTTATGGAATTATATTTTGAATTTATTGTTATTTACTTCCTATAAAATTCTTTACGCATCTATAAAAAATGTTAATATTTGTGTTGTAAGTTATAATCGAAATCAATCCAGTTTAATACGGTTAGACCAAACCACAAACACCCCTAATTATAACTACACAAATTATCATCACAGCAACTATATTAGCTCCAAGTTGGTATCATAATCAGGGGCGGCACTACGTGAAGGCTCACGGGGTCGGCCGCCCCCACGGCGTTTCGAAATTTTTTTTAATATACATGTATTTTTTAAAAAAAATATAAAATTATATAATATTGACCCCACAAAAATATGATCGAGCCCCCACGATACTCGAACTCTACATCCGCCCCTGATCATAATTTATGCATATACTATTATTTCATTTCATTTGAATCTATTTGTCAAAACAATATTTTGAATATTAATTTGAGTTCTGTATTTTTCTTAATTTGGATGAATTAATTCTAACCGAAAACTTTACAATTTCTCAAAAAAACATAATATATATTGTCAAAGGTCTCAAAACTATAATTTGAGAATAAAACTAATTCTTGTACTTTCAATCAATAAAACAATATCTGTTCACTCACATTACTCTCTAATACATTTGCTCCACTATCCTCGAATTCTGCATTGGCCCGTTGGTATTTGCATTATTATCAGCACGATAATTATACATTTCGATTCTGGCTTCGGACGTAGTTCCCCAACGAAGGATCTCCGGGTTATAATCTATAGGGAAATAATGAATCCTGGCCTTCACCAGAATCAAGCGATGTAAATTAATGGCATTTTTGAGGAAATATTGAGCCATATAAATTTGCAGCTCCCTCATCGCAAACCCCTTTATTTTCACTTCTTTCAGGAATGGGAACGCCTCCTTGCTTCCATTCAGATAGCTCATTCCATATTCCACCCAATATTGGCTGCTGCTAAATGCATCTCGTCCAAACTGAAAAATTTAAAAAAAATAAATAAATAAAATCAGTAAATAATAATTTTTTAATCTTTACTGAAATAAAATAAGGGTAAAAATAATTAAATACATCAATGAATAGTTTCTCCAATATTGGGCACTTGGTGATGAAAATGACCACATCGGAGGGATTCAAGAAACTCTCTGATGCAACAATCAAGTGAAATTCCCTCAATTTCTTTAGGGTAAACTCCTTTTTCTTGTATACATTATTCTCATATCTCGCACATAGCCCCTACACCACCACCAAAAATAATATCAATCAATCCATATAACAATTCAAGAAACTAGCCACATTCACATACTCATATATCTACTTTACTTTATTTACTCGTAACGGTTAAAATAAAAACGCGCTAAAATTCATCCGACATTTTCACG
>JAPKLW010007427.1:0-15086 GCA_026898455.1 Plectranthus barbatus | reverse complement strand
TCAGTTGCGGAAGGAGCCGTTGCTGGTTCGGATTCAGCTGATATCTCCATCGGGGCTGGCTCCTCCGCTGGCACTGCAGCTGCTGCTGGTTCCTCTGCTGGTACATCAGCTGCTGCTGACTCCTCTACTGGTACATCAGCTGCTGGCTCCACTACTTGGACATCAGCTGCTGCTGGAGCTGGCTGGACTTGTTCAAAAATGGGTGGGGCTGTGAATTCCACCACTTGGCAGTCCATAGAATCAGGGACGAGATCGCCCGAGATAATAGGAACAGGGGGGACGGCAAGGGTCAGCCACAAACCACGAGAGGTATCCTCCTCTACTAAGTGATCCACCAGCAGAGCGCTGGCAGCCATGTCGAACAAGATAGCATGGTAGGGAGGGATCCTCGGGAGGGTAACCAGCACTTTGAGGCGACGGAGCGCATACGTCAGCTGGTACCCCCGACTGGTGACTCGAAACTGGAGGAAAGGTAACTTGACCTTTTTCAGTGGCGGGAGGCCGGAGCTTCCAGTCAGCTGCCTATATTCAGCGATTTTCAGCAAGCGGCGCTTGATCCTCCTTGTAGACAGCTACTGGGGGCATTCAGGATCAGTGCCCATGAAGGCATGCGCCCACTCCTCCTCCGCTCTCCAGTAGCCAAGACCCAGCCTGGCATAGAGGACCGCCCGCTTCTCCACTGTCAGCAGGCGCTGGCATCTGTCAAAAATCCGCCACCTCCGAAACTCCAGACATAGATCCGGATCCACCCTCCAGAGTCTACGGTAGCTGGATATCATTTCGTCATTGACGGCATTCTCCACCTCCGTCGTGATGTTCTCCGCATACTCATAGAGAGTGGAATTGTAGTATTCCACTGGCTGCAGGGGCAGGCACCAGTCAAAGATCCTTGAGGCATATACCGACTGGTGGGGGAGGCCGCTGGTCGGGATTATGTTGTAGATAGAGAATTCAGGCACCCTGGAATTATAGAATGCCATCTCCCCGCGGTGCTCCCACCGATGTACCCCTGTCACTAGCGACTGGAAGGCATCCTCATCAATCAGTTGATGCTCTTGGATGCAGAGCATGTAAGGTCGCCTTTCAGTACGTGCACGCCTAGCTGGTGATGTAGAGGATGCTGTTGGTCGCCCGGAAGTTGATGTCGAGGCATCTGTAGATCGGGGGCGACTGGCAGGACGATGAGCCTTATCATCAAGGTCTGGGAACAGATCCCTTGGCTCCATCCTCTGCACCATGGAGTAATGCGTCACCTCCTCAGCTGGCTCCTGCTCTGGCTCCTCAGCCCTTGGCTCCTCTGCATCCTCGGATTCAGAACTGACATCCGAGAAGCTCGCCAGTTTTACCGGGGTGGTCGCCCGTACTTCTTCTCCTCCACTGGCACCCCCTTGCGCAGCCAGTGGGTCTTCTTCACCTCCACCACCCCCTTGCGCGGGTGGAGGGACTTCAGCGACCTCCTCCTCTTGGTACTCATCCACAAGGGATAGTACATCTTCATCAGCGCCCATCACCAGCAGGCGAGTAAAGGATTCATCGGATAAGATCTCGCCTGGAGCTGGTGCTGGTGGCCTTGCACTTGTAGTTGGGGCAACTTCCCATTTGCCTTTAACCACCTGGTGCACCTGCTCCGCCAGTTGCGCCTGACGTCTGGCCTCATGCTCAGCCTGCACCTGTGCAAAGGCTTCATCGCGGGCTGCCAGTTCAGCCTCTCTTCTTCGCTGGTCGGCCAAGGCCTTCAACCTTGCCTGGGCCTGTTTCTTCCTTACTATGGAGGCTTGCTGCTCCTTCTTTGCTTGCTCGACCAGTTTCTGAGCTCTGGTCTGAACTCGCTTCCTCTTGCGAGTCATCCTTTCGAGGGTCTCCTCCTCAGTCAGTCCCATAATGGACTTCTTGACTGGGATGGAGATCTTCCCAGACTCAGGGTCATATGCAACAGCTGACGGTGGCTGCTGGTGCTGGGAAGTCTTAGTCTTCTTGTGGGATGGCTTCTTGGTGACTGGTACCAGTTGAACGTCCCGTGGGTGGATACCAGTCGCCGCAGCCACCGCGCCTTCCATGGTTTCGAAGAGAGACTCCGTCTCCAGCTTCCTCTTCAACTGAGCCCTAGCCTCATCAGTCAGTGGGAGAGCCACAGCTGGCACTTGCTCCCCCAGGTCTTCTGAGTCCTCCTCAGAAACGACCTCAGCAGGGTCTACTGCTGACTTCCCTTTCAGCCTGCGTGGCTTCTTGTAATCTGGGTGAGGCAGCTTCACCTTCGTGGCTGGTATGAAATCGGAACCAACCAGCTGTTCCCCCTGATCCACGCCATCACCCAATTCCATCTCCAGGATGTGGCTGATCCTCAGCCCAAAGGATACGGCGTGAGCAAACCTGCCTTCAGTCGGAACAGAGATGTTTCTGTCTACATTTTCCAGCAACCGGCCGAAGAAGAATTCAGCCCAGTTGCCCTCAATCCCGTCGACAAGCGCACACATCACGGAAAACTTGCGCAGGCTCAGCTCGGCGTACGATCCGACCTCACATTGCAGCATGCGCACCACAATGTCACATACCATTTGCCAGTACTCTTCCATTTCTGACTTCCTCATTCCAGTCCGGAAGACGGTGACTTCTGGTTTCTTCCACTGCGCCCACCTCCTCCGGAATTCCACTGTATTATCCTGATGATACGTGGCCACTTCCTCTCCTTCATTCCTCAGACCGAAGAGATTGGCGAGGTATTCCGCGGTGACGGTGATCAGGTGGCCGAAAATGGAAGTTGTGAAAGACTTCCTGTCGTCAGCTATCACGGCCCGAGCGTAGAACTCGGCTACCATGTGGGGATGGAAAGTTTCGGGTGTCGCCGTCAAGTACTGGCGGAGCTGCTCGCGGTCGACCATCTCCATCAGCTCCGGCCCATGATGCTTTAGGGCTAGCTTCGCGTTCAGAATCTTCTCTTTCTGAACCTGTGCAGTCCTAATCTGTGCGTTAGAGAGCTGTCGCCTGGTCGCCGGCCTGTTCAACTGAACCAATCGGGCGAACGGATAGGAGTAATCGATATCTTCGATCTTCACTATGCCAGTATACGTAGGCATATGAGCTTCAGCGACTGGTAGGTCTGGTGAACCAGACGAGGATGATGTAGATGTAGATGGAGGGTTATCAGCTGTAGATCGAGAAGATGATGCCATGACTTCAGAAAGATTCAAGTTTCAGAAAATCTCAAGGGAAGATGAGAGAATTTTGAAAGTAGGGTTCTGAAAGTAGGGAAACATAAAGGTTAACCCGAAGGAAGTGATCGGGTATTTATACTCGGGCCATGCAGGATCAGACGTCCAGAATCAACGCTCAGCAAGCGAGGATCGACGGTCATCAGCAGGCCCGGTTCCCTGTGCGATGTGCGCGGTCGTGCTGACGTGGGCTACGCCGTGGAGCTGACGTGGCACGCAGCGATTGGTGGCAACCAAGCGTCGGACTGCGCAGACACTGTGCACATTAAATATGGCATTAAATGCTGCATTAAATTCTGAGGACTGTACACGCTAGTCGGATTTGAACAATCCCGCCTTTTCTGCGACAGCTGGCATGACTGGTCATCAGTAGCATATGCCAGTAGCATACTTCCCTTTAACTGGTTGGCCTCTTTATCAGTTGGCAACTGATACTTACGACTGGCACTCGAGTACTTGGATAAATTGAGAGCTGGGACTCAATTTTCACCAGTCGTGGATATACCACCAGTTATCTGCTGGCAACTTGAAAGATAGTAAAAAATTGAGAGCTTGGACTCAATTTTATTCCGCATAATCTTCTCTCCAAGAAATCCACTCCTCATCATCACTGGAAATTGGGAGCTGGGACCCAATTTCGCTTCAACTGATGGTTTGAGCTGGCTACTTCGGAATGAGAGCTGGGACTCATTTCCTTCGACAATTAAGGGATAAGTTCCGCCAGTAGGAACCATCAGTGATCTAGAGATACCACTTAAATAAAAACAACTAAGAGCTTGGACTTAGTCGTAATCAGCGTCCTTCAGAAGATCAAGAACAGAATGAGAGCTGGGACTCATTCTTCCTCATCATTGGGGCTCACATCAGTCTCCATAAGACCAAGTTTGATGCACAACTCCTTGAATCTTGCTTCTGGAAGGGGTTTGGTGAAGATGTCAGCCAGTTGATCTTCAGTTCTGATGTAGTCCACGCTGACATCCTTCTTCTCGACATGATCACGAATGAAGTGATGTCGAATATCTATGTGCTTGGTTCTAGAATGATGAACCGGATTCTTCGTGATGCACATAGCGCTGTAGTTGTCGCAATAGATGGGTACACAGCCAGTGTCCACTTCATAATCCTCCAGTTGTTGCTTGATCCAAATAACTTGAGCACAGCAACTGGCAGCGGCAACATACTCAGCCTCAGTGGTAGAAGTAGCAACTGAGTGCTGCTTCTTGCTAAACCAGCTGATTAGCTTGTGTCCTAGAAACTGACACGTACCACTGGTACTCTTTCGGTCAATACGGCATCCAGCGAAGTCTGAATCTGAATATCCAATGAGTGTAAGCTCATCATTTCTGGGATACCATATTCCAAGAGATTCAGTCCCCTTAAGATATTTCACTATCCTCTTTGCAGCTTCCATGTGTGACCTTTTCGGATTGGCTTGAAATCTGGCACACACTCCGACTGAGTACGAAATGTCAGGTCTGCTGGCTGTGAGATAGAGAAGTGATCCAATGATTCCTCGGTAGATGGTAGGATCAACTGATTCACCTTGCTCATCAAGAAATATTTGACAACTGGTGCTCATAGGTATTCTGAGGGACTTAGTTTTCTCTGGGCAATACTTCTGAATTAACTCCTTCGTATACTTCCGCTGGCTGATAAAAATTCCATCAGCTGACTGCTGGACCTGGAGTCCGAGAAAGTATGTTAACTTGCACATCATACTCATCTGAAATGATGTCTGCATCAGTTGAGAAAACTTCTCGCAGAGAGTTATATTCCTTGATCCGAATATGATGTCATCTACATAGATCTGCACCATTAGCATGTCACCACCATCCTTGAGAAGAAAGAGAGTCCTATCAATCTTCCCTTTCCGAAATCCATTGCTGGTGAGGAATTGTGACAGCGTTTCGTACCAAGCCCTGGGCGCCTGTTTCAATCCATACAGGGCCTTTCTCAGCTTGTACACCTTGGTGCCAATCTCAAAACCTGGAGGTTGCTCGATATAAACCTCCTCTTTTAGCTCGCCATTCAAGAAGGCGCTCTTCACGTCCATCTGAAATACCGTGAAGCCGTGATACGCTGCATACGCAAGGAACAACCGTATCGCCTCCATTCTTGCAACTGGTGCGAAGGTCTCGCCGAAGTCGATGCCTTCACACTGCCTGTAACCTTTGGCGACTAAACGAGCTTTGTTTCTGACCACGGTGCCATTCTCATCTCGCTTGTTCTTGAAAACCCACTTGGTGCCAATCACTGACTGATGTGATGGTCTCTCCACCAAGTCCCAAACATTGTTGCGAGTGAATTCAGCAAGCTCTTCTTGCATGGCATTGATCCAATCAGCAGATTCTAGCGCAACGCCTATGGAAGTAGGTTCCATTTGAGAAATAAAGCAACTTAGGAGCGCACTGCCGTGTCGAGTCTGGACTGAACCTTCCGGATCACCGAGAATAGCATCGGATGGGTGATCCCTCAGCCATTTGGGAGGACCAGCGACTGCTGGTGCTGGCTGTGAAATAGGTTCATCTGTCCTAACGACTGGTGCTTCCACATTTCCACCAGTCGGAGCTGGAACTGCAACTGGCAGTTGACCTTCACCAGTCGGAACTGGAATTTCAACTGGTGGTTGACCTTCGCCAGTCGGAACTTCTTCATCAGCTCCACTGTCTGACTGGCTTCCTGAACCTTCAGCAACGTAGTCAGTATCAGCTGGTACCTCCATTCCAGCTGGTTCATCGTTGTCTTCTGGCTCAAAGATTCCAGTCGGAATTCCCCCTTGATTTTTGCTAGATCCACTCAGGGAGATTGAGTGTAAGGTCTCAGCAAGGTCATTTGCATCACCGACCCTCTCAGGTTGCTGATGGGCACCTGAGGGAACTGGTTGTGAAGATGATCCATTCATAGGTCTAGTCGAACCAGTTGGTTGAGCATCGGAAGAATTCCTGCCCAACTGGTCGCTGACATCCTCGACCTCTGGAACATCTTCAGCCAGTTGGCGTAAGGTCCTGCGCACTAAAGTAGCTTCATCAAAAACAACATTGCATGTTATTTCCACAAGCTGGGTAGTCTTGTTAAATACTCTATAGCCCTTGTGAGAGGGATGTCCATATCCGACAAACACACCCTCATCAGCCTTAGGCGAGAAAGCATTTAACTTCGACTTCCCATTATTATGGATATAACATGGTGAACCGAATGCACGAAGATGAGCTATAGAAGGCTTACGACCAAAGTACACTTCGTAGGGAGTTTTCTGGAGTCTGTCGTTGATCCCGCTTCTATTCTGAGTGTAGCAGGCAGTCACCAACGCTTCTCCCCAGAAACTCTGTCCCAAGCCGGACTCAGCCAGCATGGACCGGACCGCTTCTTTCAGCGTCCTGTTCCTACGTTCTGCCAGTCCATTCTGCTGCGGTTGCCTTGGAGTAGATCTCTCATGTTTGATCCCGGCCTCCGCGCAAAAATCCATCAGCAGACTGTTGCAGAATTCAGTCCCATTGTCTGATCGAATTCGCTTTACCACAGCTTCTCTCTGTTTCTGAGCTTGGATGATCAATTCTGGAAGAATGATCTTCACCTCATCCTTGGTTCTGAGAAGCTTTACCCAGGTATAGCGCGAGTAGTCATCGACTACCACCAGCGAATATCGTCTTCCTCCAATGGTTTGCGGTGTTACTGGTCCAAACAGGTCCATGTGTAACAACTCGAGTACCTGACTGGTACTGGGGCAGACTGGCGACTGGTTCTTGAAGGACTTCTTAGTTTGTTTGCCTTGCTGGCAAGCTTTGCAAATTCCTTCCTTCTTGAACCCGCCCTTGGGAAGACCATCTACAAGATCATGCTTGGTTAGATAATTAATAGTTTTGAAATTTAGATGACTTAACCTTTTGTGCCACAGCCAGTTAGTTTCCATGGAACTGGTGGCTACAAAGCATGTATCAGTCTTCCCGCTTTGCCAGTCAACAACATAGAGACCTCCTTTCCTGACACCTTTCAGCTTGGTCTCGCCAGACTCTTCATTCTTGATCTGGCACCCTGATTTGTCAAACACAATGGTATAACCATTGTCGCACAGCTGACTGATGCTCAGGAGGTTGTGCTTCAGATTGGTGACAAGGGATACATTCACAATTCTGACATCATCCTTCTCGATGCAGCCCTTGCTAATAACTCTGCCCTTGGAGTTATCACCAAAAATAACTGGAGGTCCTCTGACCTTGGTGAGCTCAGAAAATAGGAACTCCCCACCAGTCATATGAGCCGAGCAACCACTATCTATGATCCACTCGCTCGATCTCTGAAACTGTGTTGCATGATCCTGTTCCTGCAAGAAAATGAAATTATTTAGGTCCCCGATCATCAGCGGGTCCTGCAGGGTTAGATCTCTGGATCATTCCTTTTGGAATCCAGACTTGAGTAATCTTCAGCTCGGTGTTACCCTTGCTGACATCACTTGTGGCCTTTCCCTTCCTTTTAAAATAATGCATGGATTTGTTTTTGGAAGGTGTGGCTGTGTGTGCGGTTCCTCTGGAAGTATTCTTCCTCCGAGGGTGTCGGAAATTTCTTTCCGACCGCTTGTGTTGCCTTGGTGGTCTCTGGAATTGTGGACCACGATGATTAGCCTTCCCAGCCCTTGAGAAAAGCTTTTGATTGGGCTCAGGCCTCCGATAGGTTTTCCTCCTATCGGGAAATATCCTTCTCTCAGAATTTACGCTGAGGTTTGGATCCCTTGTAAGCATGCTGGCAACTGGCATACTTGTAAGGTTGGGCGTGGAATCTCTGGACAGCTGGTGCTGGCTGTCGGATTCCACTGGCAGCTGACGCTGACTTCCTAGCCTTAGAATATTTCGGCTTAGTCTGCGTCTTCGGGTATGCTGGCGTCCTGTCAGCAGAGGATCTTGCCAGTTGAGGATTTTGTCTTGATGACTCACCTATGTATCTGGGCTTATGGTTCCTATGCTGATCAGCCACACGGGACTGACTGGCATTACCAGCTGGTGCTGATGCATTTGCCAGTTTTCCCTTACCCTTTTGAGCTGATAGTTCGGGTTGGTTTTTGCTTAAATCCTTTGTAAATCCCAACCCAGAATTATCAGAAGGCTTTCTCCAATGACTTAGAGCTGCTTCCAAGTCTTTTGAGCCTTTATTTAGAAAATTTATTCTATTTTCTTGCTCCAGAACGAGATTGTGAAAATTATCTCGCTCAGTTTTTGTAATTTGAAAATTTTGGAGCAACTCAAAGTGAGTCTTTTTCAAAGTGGCTAGCTCTTCACTGACTGACCTCGATTTTTCAATCTCCTTGGTCAAAATAGAAACTTGATCTTTCAGCGAAGTATTTTCGCCAGCCAAGACATTCTTTATTTCATAAAATTTTAAAAATTCTTTTTGAAGAATGTCTATAGTGACAGCTTCTGAGTCGGAGCAACGCGACTCAGAATCGTCTAAACTGATAGAAGGCATGAAATGCATTGGGGAAGCTGATGATTGTACCTGATCATCAGCTGCAAGTGCCTGTTCACTGTCAGCACTTCCTTCAGCTGATTCCTCGCCAAAGGCTGCCATGAGTACCAGTAGAGCTTCCTCTTCTGACTCCTCGTCTGACGCATACTCCCCATCATCATGGTCGGGTATGTCAGGCACTTCAGTCCTGGTCAGCATAGCCTTGGCAACGGCCTTGGAGGCGCGCTCTTCAAAGAGCTTCTTTAGCCTTTCCCGCTCATTTTTGTCCACCTGTGGACATTCAAACTTTAAATGATCAGGGGATTGGCACTGGTAGCAAGCACGGGGAGCTCTCTTGACGAATTTTCCGTCAGTTGAGCTCAGAGATACTCCCTGCTTTGACTTGGCTTTCTCCAGAAGGACAGCCAGTCGTTTCATCTGTTGCTCAAGGTCAGCGATAGAGCTCTCGCTGTCTTTTGAGTTAGATCCCGATGTGGCTGGGATCTCTTTCTGCTGGTTGTGCTGGGCAGCAGGTCTGTCAGCATGGAAGGGCTTCTTGTGCTTCCATTTGAAGTCCTTCTTGACGAAGTAAGCTTCGTCTTGAGCTTTGATGCTGGGGGATCCCATGTTCCTGATGGCCTCATTCTTGTTCACCATCTGGATATCCCACTCGTGTGCCTGCAACTGAGCAAATAACTCCTTGGGAGTCATCTTGGATAAGTCCTTCTCCTTGAGAGCTGTCGTCTTCACGAACCAGTCCTCCTTGGGCATCTTGGACAGGATCTTGGCATTAAGATCTTCATTTGAGCACTTCCTGTCCAGGGACTTTAGCTCGCTGACGATGGCGTTGAATCTCGCCTCCATCTCCTAGATGGTTTCTCCAGGCAGCATCTGGAAGGACTCATACTTGTCCACCGCAACCTGCAATTTGTTGCGTTTCATTTGATCAGTTTCTTGACATAAACTATCAAGATAATCCCATACTCCCTTGGCATTGTCAAACTGGAGGGCTTCCTCCATCAGCGACTCTGGAAGAGAAGCCAGGATCAACTCGTGAGCAATGGAATCCAACTGATTCCGCTTCCTGTCCTCGGCGTTCCATTCGCCTTGAGGCTTTGGGATCACAGCAGCTGGACGATCTCCTAGCTGGTGCTGTATCATGGTGATCTCGATTGGCCCTTTCTCCAGCACATCTTTCATTTCTGGATGGATGCTCTTAAGAGAAATGAGCGACCTCTTTCGCCATATATCATGCTTCACAGTCTTGTAGTCGAGTAGCTTCGGATTATTCATCTTCGTGTACCTGAGCTAATCAACAGACAAACAAAGGAGTGCAAGGAAACGTGGATCTCGGTCCTAAGCGACTCAGAAACAATCGGTCTATAAGAACCGACTGCTCTGATACCACTTGTTGGTCCCGGATTATCAGGGTATAACTTAGCAGCGGAAAATGTGATTAATCGTTTCTTGCACTCTGCTGGTTACTCAGCTGACTGGGACCTTGTCAGCTGGTAAGTCAACTTGCACTCTGCGTACTCAGCTGACTGGCAACTGGCTGGTCAGCTGGTAGCTCAAGACTTAGAATATATTTAGCCTTGTTTACACAGTTATATCAGTTTTCAGATATACACCAGCACTTGGGTGCTGGGTTTTAAATCAGTATGAAATGCAGAAAGCTGATAAAAGACAAAGGATTTATAGTGGTTCGATCAACTGATCTACGTCCACTCTCCAGTCGTACCACTGGAAATTCACTAAGAGTAATCGGGTACAAGTGTCCTACGATCTATCTCTAGCTGGTGAATGCCTCGTCCACCAGTTCACTAGATCAACCGCTCCCAGCCTTGTCCTTCTTCAACTCTGATCTGCTGGTGGAGTGCGAGCACGTCACTTCAACCTCCACAGCTTCACTGGGTGTTTAGTTCTCCCAAGAACGTACCTTCTCAATACGGCAAAAGCCCGTAATAACTCAAGTGCTGGCTGGCACAAGAGCTGCTGTGAACTTCCTCGGAAGAGAAAGAACACCAAAGAGATCAGTAACTTACAAGCTGGAAGCTTGAAGCCTCGTGTTTGAATAAATCAACACACGGATAGCCTATAGAAAGGCCTCGAAAGTGTTTTGCTTCTACTTGCTTGAGCGTAATAAATTTTCAGTCTTTCGGTAGGTGAAGAGTATTGAATGTTGATGGATCCCAGGTATTTATAGCCGAGGGATCCCATTCAAATTTTCTAGCCGTATTGACACATCCGGAAAAGGTCTCTGTCCTCGCATGTCCTTCAGACGGCGGCAGGTAGGAATTTCGGGAAAGCGCCATGCTTTTGTCCACTTTATCTGACATTGATCTCTTTATGTCAGAACGGCACTATTCGTCAGTACGAGGAATCAGAACTGGTGTCTTGAACTGATAGACTTTAAGGTATCCTCCCTTAAAGTCATACTTTGTCAGTTTATTCCTCAGACGAATCTTCTTTTTGTCTCTAAGACTCTGGGAGAGCGAATCTTGAATTCTGCTGGTAACATCCGACTGGTAGATCATTTTGGTGATCTTGTGCTGGCAGTCTCTGCTGGTGACTTTGCGCTGGCACAATCTAAGTCTACCAATATGTCTGATGTTAACCCTTTCTTGGAATCTCCCATGACTGGTGGCTTCACCGCTGGTGAATAGTGTCAGTGAGAACACGTATTCTGCTGGTAGGATTTGTCAGCCGCCTGCTGGTGAAATCCTTCCCAATTGGTGAACAGTAACCAGTCATTAGCTCTTCTCATGCTGGTGAACAGTGTCAGCACGAGACTTGTCAGTCGCTTGCTGGTGAGACTTCTCTCAACTGGTAAGTACATCTCATGCTGGTGAACAGTGCCAGCATGAGTCTTGATCAACTGCGACTTACAACTCAAAAGACCTAAACAGGACTTTACATTTGAGACTAGAGCTATTCTAGAGACAAACTGACGCTGGTAGGACTTAGGATTTGATCCACCAAAACACCAAAACTAGAATCTAAACAAGTAGCTACTGGGGAAAGGAAACTTAGCCAAATTTCCCAACAGAAAGGTTGCTGGGTATGCCTGCTAAGTCAAGGTGTCTGCTAAATCAGATCAGCAAACAAGGTTCGATCTACACTCAGATTGCGAGGACATTGAAGCAGGAGCCTACGCTACTTTAATCAAACATCTCCGAGAATGGAACATTAAATGCGCGATAGTGGCGGAACATGTGAAATCCTAATCGTCAATAGCAATTAAAGTAAATGAGATGCTACCCTTATTCTCTCTGGATTTCTTGGATTTCATGAAGACATTGTTAAGTATTCTGGAGGTTGAATACATCTATTGAAGAATGTTCGTCATTGCTAAGCAGGACATGGTTGCTGATACTTCAGCAAACGTTAAATTGGAAGTCAAAAACTAAAGTGTGCAACATTACATACATCTCTTCATTTCATTTACTGAAAGATGTCATTACAAAGGAGGAAATTGGTCCTAGCATCGGATAAGGAGAAATCCGAGGTTCCTGAGAAGGAAAAGAAGTCTGCTGAAGATAGGGCAGAAAAGGAGCGTTTGAAAGAAATCAAAGCTACTAAGAAAAAGAGAAAAGCTCAGCGAAAGGAGCTTGAGAAGAAACAGTTCAAGAAGTTGAGACAACAAATGATATTTGATACTCGTGATCAGGGATTTGAGAAAGTGAAACGAGCACATGATGAACATGTGAGTAGAAAGAAATCTAGAAAATTGTCAAAAGATTCTGCTGAAGAAGTAAACGCCGCTGAAAAGCCAGCAGAAGCGGCTAGCAGAGCAGAAGCGGCTAGCAGAGCAGATGAGGCTAGCAGAGCGGTAGAGACTAGCAGATCCGAAAAGGCTTGTCGAGTGGATGAAATGTTAGCAGAACAAGTGGAACAATCAAAGGCCGCAGAGGATTCTGCAGATGGAGATATCATCCCAGCTGAAGATAAGGAAACTACAGAACCATCAGCAGATTTAACGTTGAAAGATGCAAATGAAGATCCTACTGCTGATCTTCATCGATTAGCAGAGGAGGCTGCGAAGAAAGGAAAGATGACAGCTCAATCAGACGAGGAACCCACTCTCAATCCTTCATCCGATAAGATAAGAGTTGGAGGAGATCCTGAAAGTTTCATTCCATCATATAGCAAAACAGACGAAGCAAGATCGAGTGGAGCTCGAAGTGCTGACGAACAAGTGCAGGGCGCTGCAGCAGATCATCCGGGGGAAACAGATTTGGATGATCCATTTGCTACAGCCCTCTCAAGTGATAATCAGTTAGAGGAGCAACCAGGTGCTGAGACACTCGAACAGTCATCGCTCGTCGAAGAGAATTATGCTCTCCTCACTGAACCTGAATCATCTTGCATCTCTGAATCTGATTCTGATGGAGAATCTGCGGAAATATACAATGCAAAATTCCTGAGGAAAGAATGTTCTGGATCAGATGCTCTTCTTCGAGTGCCTCTCAATGGATTACCAGGACTTCGCTATCGACTTAGAAGAATTGGCCAATGGTGTGCAAAGGTCTATCCTGAAGAATTGCCCAATTCTGACCTAACACCTATGGCTGAGGAAATAGAGTTGTTTGTACAATCCAAAACAGAAAGAGCCATTGCAGACTTATTCCACAGTGAGTTGGACGAATCAACTACAGAAGGACGCTTGTTAGCAGAAGATTTTCGCCGATGGAAGAAGTGTGATTACATTATGCATCAACTCTGTTTTGAAGAAAAAGCATTGGTTTTTGCAGCCAAGGGATTAAACTTCTGGAGGCGTGAGGAACGTTGGTGCTTCGATTGGATTGATCAAGTTCTGGGGATGAAACAGTTCTCAGATAAGCAAGTGATGTGCAGACTTCAAGCAATCAGAGAACACCGTTCTCTCACAAAGACTGCTGGTTTACCCAAATCCACCTTCGTACCCGATGGTTACTCTGATTCCAGAGTTGAATTGTCCAAGCGTCAGGCAAAAGCTGTTGTTGCTTACAGGAAATGTCAGATGGAATATGAAATTCAACAAGCAGAGATACTCAAGGCTCGAATAGCGGCACAGGCCACTGAGCATGCTGCTCTGGAATTTGATTACAAAGATATGCAGTTGGCCAAATTCCTAAACATTGATATTCAGGAAATAATTCAGGAAGCTCAGGAAGCCGAGGCCCAAATTGCCCAAGAGACCGCACAAATTCTGGAGGCCGCTCGTCGAATAGTACATGAGGAAGCCTGTTATCAAGCACATGTTGATACGATTGCTATTCAATTACATCAATCACCTATTCCAACAAGTCGAGAACTCATTACGACTACTTCCTTCAATGCCACTCCAATAAACTCTCTACAGATACCCTTTCCAATGAATGCCGATATGGCCATCGCCTTTAACTCTTATTTGCAAGTAGCCATTGATGGAAGAGTAGCAGAAGCAACCACTCACTTGAGACGAGAAATTGATGAAGTACGGGGAGATGTATCTCATGTACGATCAGAGGTCGCTGAAACCATGTTGGCCGTCTCCGAGAATAAGACAAGCCTGGAGGTTGTTCAAAAGGATTTAGCCGAAACTAAGACGACCCTAACCGAAACTGTTGTGGCTTATGGTACCAACTTTTTAGCTGCAATCAAAGAGGGGGAAGAAAGAAGAAAGGCTGACCAGGAGAGAAGAAGAAAAGATGATGAGGAGTTAGCCGCAAGAAAAGAGGAGTTAAGGAGGAAAGAAGAAGAAGCGAAGGAGGAGTCAAGAAGGAAAGAGCAAGAAGCAAAATTAGAACTTCAAAGAAAGGAGCATAAACTTCAAATGCAGAAGATTGCAATGGAGCAGGAGAAGCTGGCTAAACAACTGGAGCGTGAGGCTGCTGAAAGAGAAACATGAGCCAATCTTCTTGAGAATTTCATGAAGTTCACCATGGAGAGACTTGCTGAAATCCAGAAGGGCAACTCATCCATTCCAGCGGACAAGCAAGCAGACAAGCCAGCACCCGACTCATAGACGATAAGGTCAAATTTCTTTTACTTTCTGAATCCAATTTGTACTTGAAACTGCTATATCATTTATAAAATTGGATCAGACTTAGACAAATTCTCTTTGTCCACCTCTGATTTTTATTGGTGTGCCCTAGTTGATTTACACTCCTGGTGTATTCAACAAATTTGCATGTGGATATGGAGATTATATTTTGATTGATGAATGCTTGCTGATTTTATGGGTGCTAGAATTCCTAGCATATTACCTTTGTGCAACATTCACTAATATTTAATCGAGAAATATTCCCCAGCACCTGTTGAGGGGGAATTTGATTTCAATTTTTTTTTTGCTAGAACCTAGTTGGAAAAACTCTGTGTTAGATTGATAGAATAGCATAACTTTGTAAAACACAGACATTCTTCCACTTACGGTCAGCAAATGATAGTAGGCTTTGATCGCACCAAAAAGGGGGAAAT